>JAQGAI010002266.1:0-12648 GCA_034696905.1 Lepidocyrtus violaceus
CACGTTTTTTTATCATGATAACAAAGTCACAGTCACTCCGGGCGTCTCATTTCTCAATGGTTTTTAACATTCATTAATTCTCACTCACTCACTCCTGCATGCATGTATACATCTTCTTCTGTACTGGACTATAAAAAATTATATTTGTTGTAGTATTCAATTCAGTATCTTTGATCATCAGATTACTAATAACGAGAACGAGTTATATAATCTTCTGCTCGGAGTTCGTTACTAATATGCTTCATTTGTTTTACTGAGCTGGACCAGGGTAGTAGTAGGGTGGCGGGCGCTCGTATTCACCCGACGTGGGTGGCGTGTGATGATTGTTAAAAACTAGCTGAGATCCCCACGCTCTGCAAAACAACAAAGGAGAAAAATATTGGTTAGAATTTTTCAGTTGAATAATGTAATTTTACAGGAGAACATAGATTACACGTACGGGAGCAGTTTCTTTTAAGGATTGACATTAACTATTTTTACAATTAAGGTGATGATGGTTGACGTAAAGGGATTGTGATTGTGTACGATTTACTGGATTACCAGTGCTTTACTAAAAAAAACTATGCATACATACATTGAAAACGACTGCACTGACAACAGGCAAACATTCTCAAAACAAAACGGACAACAAAAACCACAAAAAAATACACGACAAAACAAAACTAAATAAAATAATTCCCCCCAAAAAGTGAAATTAATTTGGATTTACTCAGGATAGTCATAAGTATTGTCACTAGGTGCAGGAGACAAGTTATCAGCCCCATCACCACCACCACCATAAGATTCTACAGGATACGAGGAAGGAGGAGGGGCGGAGGTCAACGGGACTGTTTCAATAACCCGGATCTCCTCCCCAACCTGTGGATCGGTAACAGTATCATCCTCTTCTCGCCGAGCTACAGACTGAGCAACGGCGGTAGCATATGAGGGCGGAGGGGTTGACTCATTCTCGTCATCGGATGAATTCGAATTTACAGCGTTCATCATGCGAATGTACTCCTCGGAACTCATATTACTAAAAACGCTAGCACCACCAACAATCCCATCACCATATTTTGCGTGCAGCAAGTTTGTTATGCTATAAAATAAAAATTAATATAAAAAACAATAAAGAACAATGTGTGAAATGAATGGGGGTCATGCAGAAAATTAAATCTGTTGTGCTTGTTTAAGTGGATGGTGCTGAACGAGTCAAAGGTAAAGAAGAAAAAGACATGCAGGTTGATAGATTGTTAATAAGCAGTGAAAATAAAAAACTGTCTCTAAAAATAAAGTTGTTAGGAATAAAAAAAATTATATAAATTAAACAAAATGAAAAAAAACTTTGATTTGTTAATGGTCATTACTCATGCGGTAAACCGGCATCTACAAATCGAATATTTGTACGATTAGAAGAGGAAGAAGATCGAGGATGAGCAGAGGCAGTCACTAAGGCTGCAGAAGAAGATGAAAGAACGGATTGTAATTGAGAATTTGAAGAGTGAGATCGATGCTGTCTTTGTCTTTGTCTCCTCATGCTAAAAGGTAAACCAAGTTCATCATGACTTTAAAAACAAATGTTGTAAATGATAACAAAAAAATATATTACATAAAAATAAAATAATTAGCAACAGATTTTTGGAAAGTTCCGAGCTAAAAACCGAGAAAACCATTAAAATATACAAGAAAGTTTTGATGAATGAAAAAATATCAATAGAATTAATTATATAATTTTAATACACGCGACTTATCTTGACGTATGTACCTTGGAACTTAATAAATGAATTTATACAAAAGGACAAATCGTATTCAATCAATTATAATCTAAAGAAAGAAGTCTACGATGATCATGCTTAACGTACTTTTGTGATGTGTCCTCAAACCGAGACGGGAAACGTGAGCCTCTTCCCCCTCCACCGCCGCCTCCTCCTTCGCCTGCGGAATGGGATGGTTCTCTGGTGCGCTTGTGTCTTCGTGCAGCACCGCCACCACTAAAGCGGTTAGAAAGGACAGGACAATCAAACAAAAAATTACACAAATTGGTTAGTTTGCTCCTTTTCCAATGCTAAATTAACTGACTAAAGTAAATAATTACGGCTATTTCATCTTTTCTCACTTCTAATGGCTTTGAGACGTAGGACTTACATAAAAAGCATTATAATTTGAATCTGAATTTGTTAGTATCATATTAATCCTGACCTATCTCGCCCTGCCCTAACAAATATTCTAAAACCTTAAACTTAAAATCATGTATACAAAATATTAATAATTGTTAAAATGGAAACATACTTGGCATTGAGGCTGAGTGGAATTGTATCACCATCTCCATAGGCCGAGTAATAAGTTTCACTGCAAAAGTAATCCCAGTGAAGAATGATAATAATTTTTTTTTGTACAGGATTTTTTTAGGAGTTTTGTTTTGAATAAGTTAGAAATTTTCCCAGCGCAGCGCAGAACAGCAGTAGCACAAGCAGCAGCATATATAAAAAGTACAACAGACAAACAAACACTCACATCACATTCTTAATATCACACATGGTTTGTTTCAATCACCGGAAGGACTTAAAAAATTAGTTCGTATCTGTTTGTAACTTATCAAACAATCGAAATCAGAAGTTCATGCAATCACACAGAAGGTAAAACTTAAATAATAAATAAATTATAAAATCTAAACTAAATTAAAGACTACAAACACAAAATACATACGCTTAACTAAATACTACAAACTAAATAATAAAAATGCGAATTTCGGAACAATACAAACAAAGGATTTGTTTAAAATAAAATAAAATGAATTTCATTTCAATAATAGTAAGACAGATGACTATGTAGCGAGCACAATTCATACCTTTCATATCCCGCATATCTGAACTTTCTGTAGAGCCTAGCCAGTTGGATGGCAATGATAATTATTGGAATGAAGAGGATAAGAAGACCCATCAGGGAAAACCAGAAGGCTCCCAGTGGTGAGCCGATTTTATGGCAGAATGTTGTCGTTGTCGCATTGAATGAGTTGTAGAGGGGCTCACATTCGCCCACAGAATCTCGAATGGATTTGTAGGTAAAGTTTGCGTAGTCTTCTACGTGACGGACGAATTCAGACTCGAATTCTCTTGCAAGCTCTCGAACCTATTTTAATATAAAAGTTAGTTTTGATCCTTGCTTATTCGATAAAACATGCTTATTTCATTAGCTTAGATTTTGTATTACCTGTTGTGTGGCTCCAGAATTATGAAGACTTTGCTGTGCTCTCTCCGCAGCCTCAGCCACTCCCTCAACTCTGCTCGCCAATTGTTTCTGCTGCTCAAACAAAAACTTCAAGCTAGCGATTGCCTTCCTCACTTCACCCACCATCGGAGTCAACACTTTATCCTGGAGACTCTCCAAAATCAAGACCTCATTCTGAAGCCTACTCCTAACTTCATTGGACATCCCATTCGTTTCCGGATCTTCAATGGTGACATTGAAACGACCAATCAGTTGATTCAAATCCACAGACACAATAGAATCCTCCAGTTGATTGGCAAAGTCATTGAATTTTACTTTGTTAATACGGCTTCTGGAAAATCTGGTAAGTTGTTGTTTTGCTTCTGGGGTAAGGAAAATGATTCCTTCGGTAGCGTCATCCGGAAGAGTAACTTGATTTGCAAGATGTCTCGCCTTCTTCTTGAATCTATCAGCCAGCGCAGTAATGTTTTCGATATCGTATACCGAAGAAAGACCAAGGGCTTCATATGCGCTTGCTCCACTCCTGCATTTACGGACAATATCGGTGTAAGCTGGAGCTTCATACTCGTAGTTGCTGTTGATCCTTAAACGAGGAATTTGGAATGCTTGTTCTGTTCTGCTGTCAGCGTCATTAACTGCTTCACAAAGGACTTGAGTTAGTGCTCCAGCACCAAGGAAATGAACAAGGGCGACAGCCATCAGGATCCCACCGGTGACGAACATGAAGAATATTCCACTACAGATTAAAAAAAATATTTAATTTAGATAGAATGCCATCATCATTCTGCAATTACTGTTTTTAACGATTTTCATTTCCTATCCATACCAATTCAAAAATGAAGATCCGGTCTTGCGAGAACAGCATTCATTCGAGTATTCCGATCCAGGTTGCCTTCCACAGAATCCAATGAAGATTCCCAATGTCATCAACGTGAAAATAAACGCAAGAATGATGCAAACTCCAAGCACAGCATAGTACCTACACAACCACAAAAAACAACGATAAATCATCAAACTACACATTGCAAAAATATAAAAACTACCATCACATCATGTACTCTTTTAATAGCATTTATACCTCCTCCATCAAATTACATTCAACCCAACCCATTCATTATTTCATTTTGCTTCTCTGTTTCTTTCTGTTTTTAAAAATCTACACAGGAAAAGCAAAAAATAAGTAAATAAACGCAGATAAATTTTCAGGAAAAAATGATAGGTAGCTTCTTCTGCGGATTGCTAATTACAATCTACAGAGAAGTTTCCTTGAAATATTTTTTTTCTCATTGTTTATCATCACAGTGGATCTTTGCAAGCATTGCTCCTACTCCTACATAATTCCAAAGGAAAGTTGCACTTGCTAAACAATCGAGACTAAAGCTCCCGTTATACTACCCAGCTTTATCTTGTAGAAATCTCAAATTCTTTTCTTGACTAATGTGTTGTGGTCTTGGTTGGTTACGCTTGGAGGAACGATTTTGTCTTGGATTTAAAATTCTTCTTATCACTTTAGTTTCTTACCTGTATGGAGCATATTCCTTGATGAAAACTTCACTCTCCTTCACATGATCTCTGTATTCATCCACTGGAACTGAGTTGAGAGCTTGAGATAATGAGCGTGCAATATTGGCCAGTTCTACTCCAGTATCCTCAATAACCGCCTTGATTTCTGGGAGGACTGGTTCGACTTCATCTTTTATCCTTTTCCCAAGCTGGTCAAATGCCTTCTTCCCATCCGCAATCGACTTCCGAACGTTCGTCCCCAGCAGCTCTTGTAGCTCGCGGAGGATTTCCGTCATGTTTGGCAACTATACAGAAAATGTTTTAAAATAATCTTGGATTAAACAATGTTTTATGCAAAGAAAAAAAAACATTACGAAAATGATGGAGCAACCACAATACAACATTTAAAAAATATAAAAATGTCTAATACAGCGTATGCTATCATGATATAAAGTTTTATCATTATTTCCTTAAAAATTTACTCAACCATACAATATAAATTACCAACGTATGTACTTTTTATCTACGTTTTCATAAAAAGCAAAAAAGAGATTAGTAAGTAAAGTATAAAAGAAGATGCGACACCAGGTTTTATTTCAGGCATCTTTCATGCGAGAACTCAAGAAAACGTCCAAGTTTCAAAACTACAAATTATCTCATCCAAGATTACACATAAACACGGTTAAACGTCTTACCTTCGGGTAATACTTTGCCAAAGCCTTTCCTCCCAAAAATCGTGAGCACAAGAAAAAATGCAAATTCCCCATTTTGTTAGTATAATTACCATATTATTATATTATCCATATTGTTATTTTGCAAAATTGAAAGTTGCGAAATAAATACACCAACATCAAAGATCAAACTGTACATGTATATATGTATTAATTAAGTAAGGTCATGAGAGGTTAAAAAACAAATATGAAGAGAAGAGAAAAGAGGAGAGCCAAACAAACGTCTCCTGCCATCATATTCATATCATTAGCGAAAAAATCCAACATCCAACCCTTCCGATACCAGAAAACATCCACCCACAGCCACCAAATCAGCAATCAGCCCAACCTACATACTTCATTTCATAACGACTTATCCTGATTCTTCCCCGTAAGATTATATTAGTCATCATCATCATACTCTTAAGTAATTATTTATGTTTGTACTTACATTCTGAAAATCATTCTGAACCCGGAGGCTCCTAATTTCCGGCATATTCTTCAACTCCAAGCACTTCTCCGTATCGCACTGTTCCAAAAGGAACAAGAGTCGGTCTTTGCTGTCTTTCAAGCCGGTTTGCAACTGATCCGCTCTTTTCTTCAACATCCGAGAGTTTTCTTCCACAGCTTCGACCTGTTTTTGTACTTCTACCACAGTTTCCACAATATCCGTCAGGTTGTTCAGCGCTTGGGCTCCAGTCTTTTGAGAAAGTCCGTTTTTGATTATCTCGCCGCTTTCTGAGGAAGGTCATTAAACAAAACAAAAGAAAAACGTTAATTTATTAGAACCCACTCCATACAGTACGACAATCTTGAGAACTTATTCAACTTATTTCTCATGTCCATAACGTTAATTTACAGTAAAAAGATTGGGAATTTGTAATCTTTTTCAATCCTAGTTGGAATCACTCATCCTATTGCATTTTTTTCTCTTTCTTTGCCATTAGCCTAAAAGCTACATAATTTAGCCACAACGTAATTTGTTCACGCTACGTGAACTTTTTTTTATTTCGGTTGAGATATGTTCTGGTTCGCTCATTTTTTCACACTTCCGACCATACCATAATAATAGCATGCCATGCCAAACCTTCATATCATCATTATGATCATCCTCATAAAAAAGCATTCATTTTTCATCATCCAATTCTAAATCCCACAACACATGCTACTTCTCTTCCTTCCTGTTTTCTTCCTCATTTTCAAAGTCATTGTCTTCCTCTACCTCAAAAACCTTAACCTTTTCCTTTTTTATGTTGAAGCATTTTTAAAAGGAATCATAACAATTTTGTAAGTAGAAACCAACGAACTTTATATAATTGTGTGTTGCAATTTAGTAGAGTTTGGACTGGATTGTTATACAAGTGCAGGAAACCAGCTACGTAGCTTCGTCATTTAGGAAATCATCAACAACATAACAGACTAGACTGACATGATGTCATTTTCCCACGGTTATGCATTAATCCTTAGCAGCCGCTATGCTGCATGACATGACACCACCTACATTTTTATGGCTGCGTCCATCATCCTAATTCATCTGATAAAGTGCATTCTCGAATTTGCAGACATTACCACAGAAAAAATTATTACATAACCTATGTATGGCTCGTTTGGAACGGAAACCTGATGGGTGAAGTCGCATGAGGAAATGGCAAAAATTACTCAAAAATTTAACGCATCATATTTTGTTATCCTTTTCTTTCTTTTCTTCAGGAAATAATACAAGTTGGTAAAAAAGGGGACAATGCCTCATTCGCATTCGTATTCGAAGAATTTTTTTTTGCAAACGGAAAGAGCACTTACGATCTAAAATGTGATTGAGAGTATGGCTGAGGAGATCATAGTTGTCCTTAAACAGGGTGTTGATTTGTCTGTCCGTTGTATTCAAGTAAAGATCCGCATCTGCTAATGAGTTATCCACGTCCTCCGGCATTTGCTCTACACTCAAACGCATTTGCTCGTTTGTCACAAAGCAGCACACCAGACCAAACCTGTTGAAAGAAAACGAAAACAATTAGAAACAATACAAAAGCTAAGAAACATTCAGGACTAATTGACATTGAATGTTTATTTTTTTCCAGAAAAAGGGTGTTGACTGACGAAGACTTTTAAACTCTTGAATTTCAAGGTGCCCTTCAACCTCGTGAAGAGTGAAAGGAAATGGACTCTAAGTAACATATCATGTCACAACAACTTCGCAACAATGAAAACTATCCATATCCATACAGATAGATTATGCCTTCAACCCTACCAATCGAAGTCAAAAACTATCATAAACTGCTCTTAACCAACCTTGCTTGACAGTACAGGAGTAGTGACAGTTCGTACACAAATCGATTTCAAAGGGAATCTTACGAGAAGGTTGTTGGGAATATCTATTTTCGTTTTTGAGCCATAGATGATGATGGAAGGGAAAAGAAGCCTCAACAATTGTCACGGAGAAAAGATGCCATCATTCAACAAAAGCATAAAGGGACACACAAGCGTTATAGCGTCCTCATAAAAATAGAAGGCCTTTGCCTTGCCTCTTATGATGGAAGGTCATATGCATCTATTTTTAAATGTAGGTACTTTAGCTAGCCCTTACTGCTCTATAGCTGTTCTGTGACCCTTATTGATCCAATCCATATTTCCAGTAGTCCAGACTCCAGACTGGTTCAGCTACAGACAGAGTAGTATATAAAGTGGGCCTTTCCCACTGAAAATTATCATTCCAGTTTCGAAGCAATAATCGGAAGCAAGTCAAACAGTTCTTCTAAGAAATTGCATAAGAGTTTCCAGAAACTTTTCTCATAGAAATATAAACATGAAGTTGGCAGTAGCTTTGGTAAGAACATCCTTCCAAAATATTTAATCAGTCTGGAATAGCTTAGTTTATCGATCTTTATAAAATATCTACAATTCAAATTTTCGATTTTGTATTTCAGATTGTGACCCTCGCAGTGGTCGTCACCGCACAGAACAATGAAGGGAAATTCCAGCACGTCAAGCTGCCCCGTCAGTTGCAGATCGAAGACATGCCGTATGCCGCCAGTCTAACCGGACATGACACCAGACCCGTTGGACCCGTTATGATGCCGGATCAGATGGAAAGGCGAGGTGGAAAAGGCAAGGGAGAGTCTAATCCAGCACCTCAACATGGATGGGGATGGGGTCCTCCACCACCAGCCCCAGGATGGGGAGGATGGGGATGGGGACAGGGATAAGGCGCTTGTAGAAGAAGTAAGTAACTAGTCTACCTACATAAATCATCAAACTAAACTTCTGTTTCCATTTGGTTAACGTATCTAATTCCAATTAATTTATGTCATAGGTTTCCCTCCAGTGGCTCAGCAAACTAAATTCCCTCCAAGTCATGTACTCCCTATTCTTATCGATAACAGCGATGTCCCTTGTCTTCTCCCAAGATGTTCGACACCTCAAGTTATATCGTATCCTATCAATCTGTCTATGACTCTGTTTGTTTTGTAAATATGTTTTTCAACTCCTTCCTTTGAAATCGATTGCAAAGTGATTGGTGTCCGAAAATTTTATTCTGATCGAAACTATACCCTACATATATTTTTTGTTGTAAAGAAATGATATAAAAACTTATATTCTAAAAATAAATTGATTCTGTGATAATAAATTCAATTAAACAAATAAAAAACTACCTACTTATGTACTACCCCGTCTGCTAATTATCATCCACCATCAGAGTACATCTTTTCATCTTTTCATCCACCAATCTTGATATCATCACTCATATTTCCATTTCGAATGACGAATTCCAGGATTCGTATTTGCTTCATAATTGATATAAACATAATTGATTTAAACATAATTTACGTAACGTGAAAACATTTAAAAACATTCGAGTCAACAAGAATGCATATTACATTACATATATTGAATTGAAGCGTTACGTCAACTGCAAATTCTGCAAAAAAAAACGTAAGCTTTTTTCTTTTGGAGTCTAACGAGAATTTTGAGCATGAATACATTTTGTACAGGTACACATTTCATACTCTCCCTTTCCACGATTCGACAGCTATTTTTATATCCGTTTTCATCTGCATTAAAATAGAATACGAATCAGCAATTGAAATGAAACAACTTCTACCTAAAAACCTTGTTCTGAGATTTCATTCTCACTCCCCAAGCCCATTTATATTGCCACCTCAGAGAATAGATAGTCACCGCATGCTGCATTCACGATATGAGATGACTTTCATTTTACAAATAAAAATATCAACTTTGACTAGAAGAAGATGAGAGTTCTACAGAAACTGACTGAACTGACTTGACTACAATAAATTTAATCAACCAAACCATAATCCAGCTGGCCTTGAACCCCATTTCTACTTCATTTCATCCCTAAGCCCATCTGCCTCGACTTTCGAGAATGTTTTTTTCTTTCTGAGATTTAAGTCGTTTTCAATCCAATCGTGACAACAAAGAAGATTCTCCTCTACCTGCTGCCTAGTCACATACATAGATATGAATATGCATGCAAAAACAGGCTTTTGGGATTTTATCTAAAACTAGACTTTTACAAGCCAACAGCCATCTAATCCTCCTGATTAGTTGTTATTATATGATCTCCCAAACAAAGACTGAAATTGTTTTGTCTTGTTTCACTTGCTATAAAAATTAATCATCACTTTCCTCATTTGATTTCATTATGCATTAAGTAGGAGCTATGGCTTTTATCTGCGACTCTGCGATATGTGATGATGTGGTAAAAATGCAGTCATCCAAAAATATTTTTGCTATAGGAGAAAAATGAACAAGGAATGAAAATGCCAAGAAATGTTTCACGCATTGCGTTATAGTTTAATCATAGACATTTACTTATCATGATAAGTCGTGACGTGACTTGTCTGAGAAAATCGACAAAAATTGGAAAGGGATTGTAGCGTGTGGGTTTCATTCAACTTTTAGAGAATATGCGACATGAGATGAAACGAAGTCAATAGGGCTATATATGATAATTACGATTATGTACAACAGCTTAAACAGTCCATCACCCCCTAAATGGACTCCAACAATAACGACCGCCATTGAAGGAGTGAAATGAGGATGTTTTTGATTTTGATTTTTTTTTACAGGAGAAATCTTACATGAAAACGATAACCAGCCCAGCGAACAGAATCCCACATCCGGTCCTCTTGCACTTGTCCCGTTTCCTCTCCAACTTGGCTGCCATGAGATCCTCCGCATCATCCCCCTTCCCGCAACAACAGCCATCATCCCCACAACAGCATTTCGCGAAACACCAACAAAGGCCCCACAAACTTAGCACTAAAATGAAGATAAGTCCCCCCACGAGTACTCCCAGCGGGCCCTTATTATCCCATATCAACGACTCCCAGTCTATCGTCGCTAGATCCACAACCTCCGTGTAGTTCTTGTAGTTGATGGCATACTCCAGATATTGGTCATAGGTGGGGAAGATCGCGTGCAAGGTCAGATTTGAGATTAGGTAGACCACTTGCATCCCAGCTGCGTTGAAGTCGTAGGAGGAGCGCCATTGATTCTCCGACATGTTCGGCAGGAAAAAGTCGATTGCTGGCTGGGTCAGTGTGTTCATTGTTGGGGAGATCCCCTCCATCGAGGAAAAGCCTCCTCCATCCCCACCAGTGCTGCTGCTGAAGTCGGACTCCATTTTTACCGTTAATGCTATTATTTCGTTCGTAAAACCTCACGTTTAAGTTCGTTTCGTTTTCGAAGTCAGTCGATCAGATCGTTTCCCTTGCGGGTGGTTGGTGGTGGTGATGGTGGCTGGTAACGTAAATACTAGTAATTATCCTCAGCATCCCCCATCATTTCACTGCGCACTTAGAAAACTATAACCATTACTTTTTTACTAAACTTTTACAAACGGGATGGGTTCGTGCAAAAAACAAGCATGTTTCTCTGCCACGACCATGCACCGCACCACCGTTAACAGCTCTTCCGGGTCTGACTCCCCTCCTCCTCTTCGAACAAGTTGATGAATCACGTTTTTTGCTCAACAACAAAACCGACACACAAGACGTGCTTCAAACAACATCAATCAACTCGAGAAAGGGCAGAAGTGTTGAAGCTTGTGGTTGAGCACACAAATTCGAGTTTTTTTTCCTTTCACGAGGCGGAGCAGTGTCTTTTCAAATAGAAACTTTGCAATTTTACCACCTTTCCTTCTTTTGTTCCCTCCTGCAAAACTTCCGTTTTGAGTGTAATTAAATGAGCACTGGGACAACTTTGTTACTTTTAATGGCTATAGCCAACTCCAACTCCGATTGAAAGACGTTAACAGGACTTCTATGTTCTTTACAAACTGAATAGTGAATGGGGAAACTTGAGTTTTTTGAAAGACTGAATCCGGGGAATTGAAGACATGCGAGGTTGACGCTCCAAACTTCCTTTTCTTGAGCTCCTATTTATGTAGGATCTCCTCAGTTTAACTGTGAATTTTGGCGAAATATAAAGAGTTAATTACGGAGTCCTTTTAGAAATCAGAGTGAAAGGATCATGTAGCTTCTGAAATAATTATAGTTAATCAACAACACCTGTTTCAAAAATCTTGTCCGGAAATGAGCACTAAATGTCTGTATGGTCCATCAAACAAGTTGAACAACAACTAAACATCTGTATGGTCCTTGAAGTTGAATTTTGACAATTGACTAATTTAGATGAGTATATTTTCAGTTCAGCATCAGCAGTAGAGTTGTGAATTTATTCCCACGAAGCTCAATGAAGTAATTAGAAATGGGATGATGATGATGAGTGGGTGGAGCTGTCAGCTGTCAACATGAATGATGAGCAGGACTTCCGGAATGAGTGAATCTAAATGAAAACAATAAAATAGACAATCAATTAATTTAACTTATTTAATTCCAGTATAAATTACTTAAATTTGAACTATGCTGCTATGAATTTCCCTTTATTGAAGTATCAATGAAATATTCAAACTACATTCTACCCAACCCAACCAATCCGAATCACAAAAGTTACGTAACCGTATATGACTTAAAAACAAAACATCTTGTCAGTCATATCATTGAACGATAACTGTAAAGTATGAGTCACCGACCATACCATTCACCGTTAATCATTTCATATTTATATACCCTCGACAATGGAATACACAAATAAATGCAGAGCAAATCAAAATCAACCAACCTCGAGATAAAAATGAAACTGATTGATTTTTGAGTATTTATTTTTATACCTGTCCTCTATCCAACCAGCCATAAAAAACCAATCG
>JAQGAI010002267.1:0-12648 GCA_034696905.1 Lepidocyrtus violaceus
GCTCGATTTGTGGGTGGTGGACCAGGTGTGAATATTAAGTGTCCAATTTTGAGGTGTGAATTTTGATAGTGATTCGATTTGTTTCGGATATTGCACCGAAGTCTAAAACCTTTTAGATCAGCTCATTACAGATAAAACGCAAGTGTGAATCATGAGAATACGGGGCATTGTGAGAACCTATCATCATCTTTTCTGTCTCTGCATCTCTGTCTTTTAATGGTAACGTTAAGTTTCCACTAGGTCCTGTGCTTACAGAAAACTTCAATCGGGAGACACTCTGACCATGACGCATAACTTAGTGCGAATGTAATAGGAATTTAATTTTAATGGTCACCCAAGTAATTTTTTACGCCGATTAGGAAAAATGTTGTATGATACTGTGCGCAAATTAAAACTGCATAAAACAGCGTCAAAATTAACATTACGATTCTTCATCTTCTAGTAAGACAATCAGTTTGCTTGTCGGTCGTAAAATGTAATGGGCCGGGAAGGGGGAACTGCTACGGAAATAACTTTAGCTGTGATGTGTAAAGTCAATACATATATGTAACTAACTTTGCTCATATAAATTGTATCGGATTGGCAACAAAAAATTAGTTCATAAAAGTTCTTAAGTAGGCTGATTGATTGACCTGGCTGATTAATTAACTTGACATATACCTACACGATTTCCAGACTTTATTGGCGTTGCTACTTTAAATAACAACATTACACACTCCACCCACTGCAAAATGGTTTCCCAAACCGCCGTGCTAGCTTTATTCGTGGCCATCTTAGCGATGACCTTATTGGTAAGCTAATTGTTAATTAAATAGTGTGTTCTTATGTATATTAATTGTCTTCCATTAGTCATTATCCTTTTTTTTAAATTTTATATAGACAGGCGTTGCACCAACAACAGCCCAACAACCTGCGGACGGCGACCAATCTACTCCTGAGAGAATGGACAAGGGCTGAGGCTTTGGAAGGGGGAAAAAGATGGGTTAATCATCTAGTCCGAACCGGCGTTTCCAAATTGTTTATTAGAAAGGGGAGTAATCTGGAAGCGAATTCTAATTCACATTGATTTAGTCCTTATTGAAATTAAGCAAATTGTGCCATTTTCCGAGTACGTGCGTAGCGTACGTTCCATTCCATATTCCATCGCATGAGTGCACCACGAAGATGTATCATTAGGTATGCATTATTTTCATGTTTCCTAAATAAAGGAGTCATTATTTGTAGTTAAATTCTAACAAAAAAAAAGTATTTATTTCACATGAAGACTTTTCGACAGTTGTTTTTTTTTTCAAAATATATACAAAAAATGTATTAAGAAGGAAATCAAACCAGTACCAATCAATGACAAATGACATGTTAAAGCTCATTCAATTCACTAAAAACCCGGACACTAAATAAATCCAGAGGAGTACAAAGCAAAATGACATTTTATAAAGCAGAAAATAGTCGCAAAACATGATTAAGTAACTTGCTTCATTTGGCATGGCAAAAATAAAATAAAGAAAGTGACATGAAACGAACAACAATGATTTTTACTGGGGCAATGTGAAACAAATTTTTTTTTTTATGAAAACTGAAAACTATCAATTAGCTCAATAATATCATATTAATATTTCATCCAAAGTTAGTACAAAATCAAGCAATTTTTTTTCTTTACAATTATTAGCTTTTAAAAAATTTGAAGTTTAAATGAATCAAGACATAGGTAATTAACCATATTTGTTGCTGGAACAAAATAAATTGTAGTATTCACAATTGAAAAAAAAAACACTCATTAAGGCTACAAAATATATACATAACTTTAAAGACATGTGTATGCTACTGTTGTTGACAAGATAAGTTTTCTTTGTGGTTGCTAGTTTAACTGCAATAATTAAATCATAATTTTTTATATGTAAACTTTTGTCACCAACCTCGAAAAAAAACTGTGTATCTTGGCTAAGGCAACAATAGCAAAACAATCTTTTCTAAAAAATAATAAGGATATGTTGTGTCTTCATTGGTTGGGTTACAAAGAACCAAAAAAATACAATACAAATACGACAACAGAACAAATTAACAAATTACGTGATGTCAATTAGTAATATATAGTTACAGAATACAATCTTCAATATCATCAACTAAGCTTAAATTAATTGAAAATTATATAGAGATTTTAAACACACACAGCGATGAGCTATATATGACGACATTATCTAATAATAGTTCTAAACAAAACAAAAAAAAAACTTTCTCCTACTTCTATATCAAAACTAAGTAAACATTTTATATAATTACTATGATTATGGTTAACATTTATTTAACTATATGGTATAGTTACTATAATTTAAAAATCCCATCCAAGCACCATTCATTCATACATGAGCCAAACCAAAAAAAAAAATGTTGCATTTAATTAGAGTACAGTTGTAAATGAGAATTAGAGTTACTACCTCAATTAGTAGAAGTAATGATAAAAATGAGTTTTTTTATTCTAATTTTTGTTTGTTACATAAGAACAGTCACTGGAACAGAAACTTTTTCACTGCTGTTTAGAAAGCAATCCATTTGGCATTCATACACATTGACGACTACAACGACAGGCACACCCTTTACGATTCACACAAAGTCAAGACAATTAGCGACATGGCATTATTTTTTTTTAAACTTATCCAAGAACAATTACTCCATTTATTCCGGCCAATTTTAATTTTTTTTGTAAATGTAAATTGTTGAACACGACATACAGGACAGGCATACAGGAACATTCATTGTTAAATTATTATATAATCTTACATTATATTGTTTGGTATCTTATAAGTGATGTAAGTAAAACCATTATAATTGGTGTTTTGATACAATTAGTTAAGATTCATAATGAAACTGATTTGTTTTGTCGATAGTGTTGACAAATTAAAAAAAAAACAAAAAAATCTTGGAAAGCTTAAAATTTCTATTTTTTTTGTTATGTAAGAATTTATAATTGACAATGAGCTAACTGCTAATCATTATTATGATTAATATAATTATCGTAAATTAGCACTGTTATAATTATATATAGTTTAGTATATATATTAATAAACTTTAGTTAGTTTTTAGAACTATCCTACTTTTTGCTCTAAATTTTTTTCATTTTTTTGTTTTGAAAACTTTATATTGGGGATGATGGCTAGTTACTATAAATCTTAAAATCATAATTAATTACTGAGAATTACACATGTGAATATGTAAACTGTGGAAGTAAAATTAATGATGATACATATTACTTATGAGAAGGAAAACATGTTAAGGACGATTGATTTTGTTTTTGTATCGGTGCCTAATTTTTTTTCACTGTAGTTTGTTGTGATTTTTTTTTTGTTTTCTCGGAGGGGGTGAGTCTGGAAGGAGGTTTTTTAAAGGGTGGTCATTTCAGATGAAAGAGCATTCCCAGGACCTCGAATTTCTTCTAGATTGATTTGTGGTCGTATCAACGTTTTGAATTTCTGGAAAGGATAAAAAGTAATAGAGCATAGTTAGTTAGTCAGAGATCTAAGGTAAACTTGGGGAGATGAAGACAATTTTACCGTTTCAAAGTCGCCAGGTGTTTTACGCCATATCCAGATAGCATAGCCTGGTATGCACAACATCGACGTGAGGGCAGTAAACCAGCCGAACAAATGAGCTATGAATGGGTAGCGATAGTCCATGTATTTGATTTCTGACCATTGGACTAAACTGAAGAAGAAGACTCCCTGGAAAGGAAAAACAAGTCATTCATGTTAAGCTCTGTCAACTACTCATTTTGTTTTTTTTTGGGGGGGGGGAGGTCGAGGGATAAGTTTGTAACTAAAATAGTTTTTTGTTTGTCTCAACATACGAAGCAAATAGTAGGAGTAGTGAAGACCCAGCAGAACTTCCACCATCCCATGGGGTAGTATCCGATCATGTCACGAATAGCTTCGTAGAATCGATTCACACCGAAAGCCCATGAGAACGCAATACATTCGAAGAAGATGACCCACAGGAGGACAAGACCGCTGACAGCATACGAGTCCAGCAGTTGAAAGACGTACATTCCGCCCTAGAAATGAAAAAGTAATGAGGATGAAGATACATATAGTTACATACAAAGTACAGCCTTGACAAATTATCTACTATTAATTTTAACTGTTGAGATGAGATCACATTTTAAAATAAATTTGTATTAGGTTAATGTTATTTTAAATGATCCTACCCGCGTGACACATGCCAATCCGACCAGATAAGAAATGAAACAGACGACCGCAATGAAGGCTTCCTTATTCCGTCGCAACGTGTGAGGCCACTCGTCCACCATGGCAGTGATGAATCCTTCCAGAGTACAAAACTGCGAGTCCAGCCCGATAAACAGTAACATGACGAAAAACAGACATGACCATAGTGTCGGCCAAGGTAGTTCAAGTACGGCAGAGGGATACACCAAAAATGCCAGCCCAGGTCCTAATGAGTGGAGAAGGTCAAGATGGGGTCAAGTGAAACTCTTGCAATTATTGATTGCAATATTATTATTTATTTTTTCATATATATAAATTAGAGAAGTTTGTTGTATTTACCAGAAACGGCCACTTCAGAGACGGGCTTGTTCTGTGTATGCGCCATGAAGCCAATAACAGAGAAGATGACGAAACCGGCGAAGAAGCTGGTGCAGGAGTTGATGCAGCAAACGGTGAGCGCATCTTTGTACACGTTATTGTTATACTTGTTGTATGAGCCCAGGGCAATCAACGTCCCCAGGCCTAACCCATACGAGAAGAAAATCTGCGTCACGGCGTCCACCCACACCTGGGAGTCCCCTAGCTTACTCAAGTCCGGATTTAGGTAGTACTTGATCCCCATAAACGCTCCCGGAAGGGTAATACCACGGATGAGGAGGACAGTCAAGAGGACGTACGGGAAGATGGCAGTGAAGTAGACAACTTTGCCAGTCCATTTCACACCCTTCCAGATACAGAAGTAGCACATGATCCACACCAACAACAGGGTTCCGGCCAGCTCCCATCTCACTTCCCCCACGTCATCCACGCCCGACGAGATGTTCAACACTCGTCGTCTACACAATTGTTACCGGAAAAGAAATTAAATCATTTGTACGTGTCATGTCATCATCTATTTTTTCTTCTTGTTCAGTTTACAACAAAGCCATGTCATGTCATATTATTCCATGTTAGTCAGTTTTTTGCTTACTCCCAAAATTCCTTCACAGGGTCCGTGAGATTCTTCAGCGGAATGTCAGACCGTGAGCCAATATTACATAAGGTGACGTTGATCCCATTCACCAACTGGTTCCTGCAGTGCTCCTCTCGGCGCACGGTTTGATTTACACAGAGATCAGTGTTCCACTTGTTGCTGCAGTCGCTCCATGGCAATTCTACATTTCAGAGGGAAATAAAAAAGTAGTTTCGAAATCAGAACAGAATTTCGTGAATTTGAACTGAACATCCGTGCTGCAAATACATCTTCAGCGTTGGTTACATAAATCATGTATTAGATCTTTTTAGCCACTGCCAATACAATTCCTCAACAAGGCAATTTATTTAGATCCGATCCCAATCCCATAACAACATCAACCCATATTATTCCCATCTCATAAATCTGATTCTTTAGCCAATATTCTTCGGAGCTCCTCCACAAGCTCACGTACAAACATGCTTCATTCTGGAATTCCAATATTTCACTTCAGCTCTGACCATTCAGCCAGCACGTTTTCTCGATTTTTTTTTTCTCGTACACGAATCAAATTTTATAAAAGTGGAATTGGGCGGCTCAACAGATTAGGATTTTTTTTAAAGTTTAATAGCCCATCTCTTTCACTATTATATATATAAAAAACCCATAACAATGTATATAGGAATAGTCTATCTTATATTTATTGCCGTCCTTTTATTTAAACTTTCGGCTAATATCGCATAAAAACACGGTCAGTTAAACAAAGAGAAACCCTGCCTATTTATATAAATCTCCTTTCCAGATATAAAGAACCCATTAATCATCATAAGACTCTATAAATGGGCTGAGCAGTATGATTGTTATCTTAATCAAAACAAAAATAATCCTGTGAGTCGAGTCCAACACTGACTGGGATTGAAATTGGATACAATGCAAAAAAAAATCATGCTTGAAGAAGGTGCATTACAATCATATCATTCATCCCCAGCATAAGCTTAAACAAACCTACACAAAAGGACTAAACATTTTCTTTTTTTTACACTAACGATAAGTCATAAGCCAACTTGTCCAGTTTAAAAAAAAAAATAGCAGGCCGGACCAGACCGCATCTGGTTTTCTCATCAATTAATCATCATCGTCAGTTTGGTCGGGCGTGCTCTTCAATTTCTTGAAGAAAGAGTGGAAATTAAGCGAAAAAAAAAAACAGTCAAGCAGCGCAGTGGCATCAGTGGAGAGAATTTATTGGGAAAATATGATATGAAATGGGGTATATTGAATTGAGGAAGATGTTTTTTCTCTCTGGCAGCATATTTTTCTCCTCATAACCTGAACCTGGCATAACTCTCTTAAGGTTGTACATTCTAAGTTTAAAACTGGATAATGGAAAGCGGCAAGGAAGACAGCAAAAATGAGCCTCCTTTTGTTGAACCTTTTCCACTTGAGCAAATTATTAGCCAACAAAATCGAGTCTTCATGTAAATATGAAATATGTAATTACTCACTACTCAGTCATAATATGTAAAAAAAATTGTAAATAGAAAAATTGGATGAGTTGAACTCACTTGCACTGAAGGACATAATGAAGTAGAAGATAGCCCAAGCCAAGACGACGATGTAGTAGATGTTCATCCAACAGGACATGACAGCCGCTGCGTAACCCACACCTGCAATTCATAATAGTTCATATCATGTCCATCCGACGAGAACTCAAGATGTTTATTTTTTTTTACATGTAACATCATTTTCTGGGATAATATTTTAAATAAATGAGCTAATTAAGTTGGGTCATCATGCTAGCTCAACAAAATTTATTGATGGTGTTTGTTTATCATGCACTTTACCTTTGAAAATTGGTGTCATTTTCCATACCCCGAGACCACCAATGGTGAGGAACTGGCCAACAGCTAACTCCATGAAGAACATGGGTATACCACCCAGGATTACCGTCAGAACGTAGGGTACAAGGAAAGCGCCTTTTTGCAATAGAAACAGAAAATAAAATTATTTCTCACTGATGTTTGTTTACGTAGCTCAAGCCAATTACAAACATCATATTATAGCATGGAATATTTTGCGGCTATAAAACTTTTCTCTCTTCTTTTTTTATGCTATCTGCAAAAATTTAGTATTTACTCCACAAATCGGTTTGAATTTGTCACGTAGTTTCTTTTCCAGCTTATCATTTAACCTAAAATACTGAAATTTTATTGTAAACCTTCAAGATATTTTCTGGAGGGGTCAAGCAAGAATTCAACCCAAAAATTGCTAATAAGCCTAATTACTCTCATTCCTACGAAAGTTCATGTCATATTCTAATTTCATTCTTTGATAAAATAGCTATAAAGTTATTTACTGAAGTTGGTTAACTGATATGGAAATGGAGGTCATCATGACAAAAATTGAATTTATAGGGAAAAGTAGAATTTGTAATAAAAAAATCTCATATTTTTCATGTTTTTTTTCTGCGTGAAATAAAATTAATTCAATCTATTAAAAACCATAAACATAAACATCGAAAAGATAATATCAACCTTTGGTTGTTGGTAAAAAAAAAAGAAACTGCGACGAAGGTCGTGATCTTCATCATCAGATCTTTACAGTTGTCTTGCTTGTAAGAAGAAGCCTGCTGTCCTGAGACTGATTATGCAAACGGGGCAGCAAGACACTATCAAAACGGCTGTCAATCAATGACATATTATATTTGATTTTTGCACAAGGAATTCACGAAGAAAAAAAAGTATTTTTTTGTATCCTGTTCCAACCATCTTAAAAAATATCTATCATAAATTATGCATAAGTAGTAGCAAATCAAGTTTATTTTAGTCCGTCGGAAATATTGTTTTTTCTTTTCTTCTTCGTACCTCCTCCATTTTTGTAGCAAAGGTATGGAAACCGCCACACGTTCCCCAGCCCAATGGCGAGACCGACGGTGGACATGATAAAGTCCAGCTTTGAGGACCAGGAGCCCCGCTGAGGTAAATCTTTATCCTTCCCCTCATCGTGAAGTTGAGCGACAATGGCGTTAGTCATTTTTGGCGATGTGGCACCTCCGGTTTCACTCCCGTTGAGTTGGTTAATTTCCATAGCAATTAGCCTGCTACCTTCTGCTGATGATGCCCCGCCAGTTGAGGGCTTCTCATTCATCTCCTCCTTGGAAGAATTGCCCCCCTTCGGACTCTCCTTTCGGGTTACGCTAAATCACCTTCTTCTGAGTCCCCGCCAGCGGTTGTAAATATAAAATAAATGTCACAAACAAATATACACCCAAATTAATTATTTACTTGAATCACTTGAAGATCCAATTTTTTCTGATATGAGTACGTTCAATGTTTTCAAACTGCAAGATTGTCTTTCACTCTTCAGCATAATAAATATTCGGACTATCAGCGATGCATTCCCAAAAGTTAGTTTTCTCAGAATCACAAACTGATTTGTTTTTTTTCTCACCTTCCCAATATTTATTTCTTAAATCAATAATGAGGTCGAGATCACGAGAAAGTTTTGAACTTATTAACATAAATTCCGCTTATTTCGGCACCATCATCACCACTACCACCATCACAGTCAAACCAAGCAGCGATAAAGATAAACGCTTTCAAAAAGAAGAGGTAGAAAGAAAAAAACGTTTCAAGGGATAAAATATATTTTCTCTCTCTCTCTCTCCCTCTGACTGATATTATGACGCTGAGGATGATTATCCTGTACCTAAATACTTTTATTATCCCAGTCCTATAAAAAATTGTAAATTGTCCATATCACATTTTAAACATTCCCCTTTCACAGTACATATGCGTGTAACTATGAATGAGACTATTTTTTATAGAGTAAGTAAGAACATTGAAAGACGAGAGCCAACAAACAGTGTGATCTTCCAATCGCCATAAAGTTTTCAGTAAAAGCGGCTGTTCACTATGAAGAAGATCCTTTTTTTAGTTCTCGATCCTCAGCTTTCGGTTGGTTAAAGCGTTAAATTGCGGAAGTGTCAATTATTCCTCCCCAAACCAAAAACCTACCATTGCGATCTGAATATTAAAAGTGACTGGGACTGGGGAGCCGAGCGGCGAGTGACTGGACTGGAGTCCAAATCCAAAATCCCATGGGGAAACATATAAAATGGAAAAAGACTTGTATGAAAAATCATGGCTTGTTCCACTCACTCCTTCATTTGAAGAGCTTGTTGCTACTATAGCCATGCAAAAATCACTTTGTCCAGTCCAGTCAGTCTCTCGCTGGATGGTAGTGGTGGTGGGACTGGGTGGGCAATATGTTACGTATGCTCTTGTTTCAGATTCCAGAAAAGACTCTCCATTTCTACATGGGTTTGACTAACAAATTATCTTTCTCCTGTTGAATGAGTTGCTCAGCTCAGATCAGAGAAAAACATTCCTATCTTGGCTTGCTTTTCCTTATGAAAGAAATCTGAAGGCGATCAAATCAACTCCAGTTGATTTTCCAACCTTCTCATCATAATCATGACAATTCTTATGCCAGAAATGAGCGAAAAAATCTCTTCTTAGATTTTCTCTCTGGAGAATAACAAGGAATGACATGCATGGGCATGTTAATGCCAGACGGATTGGGATCCGGAATCGCTCATCGCTCAGCTCATGCATAAGAAGGTTTAATCGCCGTCGTGAATCATAATTGCATAAAGATAGACATAGGCGCTGCCATTATGACCCAACCAGTCCAATTTGCACGCAGTCCTCCTTTACTTTTGCGGCTCATCAAAGTCGGGACTTGATTATCTCTCCAATCTGGATCTGGATGTTATGTTGGAGCTTTCGAAATTTTCAAACATTTCGTCATATTGTCTCCTTCAAAACTATATTTTGCTTGTTTCTTCTGAATGAATTGGTTCAATGACTATGGCAAATTTGAATATAATATTTTCCATGGAATTACCTAAGCAGCTTTGGGGAAAAATGCACTGACAAGAAGTTCCACTTTCTTCTTCAAATTTTGTCACAAGCTATTTATTCTTACCTAAATTTTACAAGATGCAGCTGCCCTGAATATTTTGAAGAATCATTCACGACTCCCATTTTTATTGATTTCGCTAAATCCATTCAAATATGCAAGACAAATCTGTCACTTTCAATTCATAGACATGGTTGGATTGTGCAATTTGGAAATCGCATATTGCTGCCCTCATGTACAAGCTAAAAAAATTATGCGTTTGACCTTTTTCTCATGTCATGTAAAACATTTTATTGGGCAATGATCAAAAGTTAAGTAACTGCTGCTTCAATATGTCAATGCAGTTTTCTGATATTGTTTTTAAGGAAAATATGTAAAATTTAAATTCCGAATCCTGTTCAAAATGTGCGATTAACTGGAAGCAACTGCCAATCTGATTTTATTGTCACTCAACTAAAATATCGTATGCTCAAGTTTACTGTCGTCCCTAGATTTTCCTTTACTTTATGAAATTGCAATAACCTACCTATGTCTGTTTGCTTCTTAATTACAGTCAAACTATTATTATCGGAATCCTATTTCAAGAAATCAATCCGCCTTGATTTTGTTACCATGATATTAGAAATAGCTCATACTTCCATCCTCTTTCTTTCTTCTTCACGTCAGTCTAAAATTCCCCAGACATGGATCAGTGAAGGAGTCCTTGACACATCAAAATGATTTAGGAGCTGCTGGTAAAACAGTGTAACCCTGAGAGAACTAGCTGTACTGTAAGGCAACGCCGTCATTTAAATGTTAGCGTCGGCATTCGCCTCTTGTTATTTTGATTTTTTTTTGTTGGAGCAGTTTTTTTCATATCAACAGCTTTAAACCCAACAACAGCAATTTTTGTTCAGTTCATTCAATGCGGCGTCCGCTTTTCCTTGTCAAGTGAAGACAGAGGAACATGATCATGAGCAAAGCCCATTCTGAGATGATCCCTTATTACTTCCATACTTATAAAGCTCCAGAGATGAAAGTACATATTATTTTTTTGGCATTATCATTTACATGTCATCCATCCACCACCGACACAATTTACATCCTCATTAAAGTGAGATATTTCGCGTGTGGGGATCATCATCATTATCATCCAGAGAGGAATGAATAAAATGAAGCTATTACAGTCACTCGACTCTCCTAGAGCTTCCCAACTCGCCTGCTCCCCAATCCTGACTGCTTAAAACGTTCCAAACTGGTCATTTATGTTCCAAGCAGGCTCTTTTTTTTAGCTCCATGCATAGACCTCACACATGGAACTCTGACTGGAGGAGTGAAGAGAGAGATCAAATTGTCACTCACTTTTCGCCTCCTGACCAAATAATAATAATGAATAGAGGATGATGTGCTGGTTGGCGTGTTATTCTTAAATGGTAATTGGATCGGTTCTTCTTTCAAAACGAAAAGAAAAGGATTTTTGTGGAAAATGGAGTGATTTGGATGATGAAATGTTATGTAATTAGCCCTGCTTGACATTTAAGGAGTTGGCATTGTCATTGAAAAGGGTCATTAGCCATATCTGAAATTAAGTTTATTAATTATTGTCCTGAGCTATTTCTACAAACTTTTGGATGACACTAAAAAGAAAAGGAAATCTTGTGACGAAATCGCTAACCGATAAGTCATCATTTGTCCGTCAATTGGGAGTACTCCTGTCATGTAATATTAATTTTTTTTAGGGGGAGCTGAGACAATGCTGGTGGGATTTTTATGCTATGCATTACAGACAGGAAATGATCACTTTAGTACTTTAGCGTAAAGTGCACAATTACTTAAATCTCTCTTTTAGTACGTATGGCTCACTCGTCGATATACAACACACAACCAAGTGGCTCATGTAGAACAAAAATGGCCACTGAGAGTCAGCTTTTACAGAACGGACGAAGTGATCATTTGACTCTTTTTTTTATTGTTTGGCTCAGTCTCCGTTTTTTTTTCCTTCAAATATATATTCGAATGCTTCTGAAAGAGGACGAATGAATGACTGAAAGCTGAAGGTTGAAATCGGCAACAGGCATGAAATCGTTTTCGAAATCCGGTTGGCTCGGCTGGCTAGAGTCGACTAAGCCAAACCTTCGTCCTTCCGTCGCCTCAAATTCACGGAGAAATATGATGAGTGAAAGTAAATGGATATGGGTAATTGGATGCAAAAGAAAAAAGAAAGTAATTTGAACCCACCTAATTGTGTTGTAGAATGGCTTCCTTCCTTGCTTTCCCCTTTTATCCCTCCTCCAGAGAATTTTTTTCTTGAAATCCTCCGGAAAACCTGTTGCTTTCCTTCTTATGCACACAACCACAGAGAGTATTCTTTCAGTTTCGTGTCCAAATTCACAGAAGAAAAAAATCTTTTTTTTCCTCACTACCCAAAAACTCACGAGTTTCTCCCCTAGCAGCTTCTTCACAATGCAGCTCGACTACAACTGCTTTCCCAAGCGGTGTGGAAGGATATATTTATTGCCGGAGGAGCAGTGGAATCTCTCTCTCTCTGGCTAGTTTAAAGAAAAAAAGTACGCTAAATCACAA
>JAQGAI010002268.1:0-12642 GCA_034696905.1 Lepidocyrtus violaceus
GGATTGCTATTGAACAGCTAGCTTGGTTGGCGGATATCTGCCAACTGGCTTTTTTTTTACTAGTTATATTATAAAAAAGAACGGATGTCGCAGACTGGTTTGTCCTCGATGGGCATTGTTTGTTGTTTAATAGTAACATGTTTTTTATTCATCATTTTCTGTAAATTATATATTGCTACATGCATAGGTTTTGTTTTTGTGTTGTTGGGTCGTATTTTTCTTCTTCTTAAAGTTTAACAACATCAGGACATGGTATTTGGATACAAGTTTTCATATTTACTATTTATATATATAACATTTAATTGACGGAGTTTTACCTTCAGTTTTAAGTATTACAGTTTAATTTTAAAGCTAGCCTGAAAAAACTTAAAATATTATAATGCTTAACTAAAATAGTTAGGATCCACGGGTAATATTACTTGAAGGTTTAAAGCAATACTTTTAACTTATAAAAATGCATACATAATATGTAGAGTAGTCAGGATACTTCAAACCATACCGATAAATTAAATATTATGCAACATCTAATAGTAATAATTAGGGTCAAGCGGATCACCTTCCTATTTATTTATTTATTTTTCATCCGACTGTTTTCTTAATATAATTAATTAACTAGCTACCTAGCCATTTTACTAGCTATTATTGCATAAACTGTACAGACTCACAACTTTCTGTTAGTTTTGTAAAAAAAAAAAACGTTCCATTTCACAGATCTGAAAAAGATACATGACCTAATATTATATATTATTACTACAGCAATTAGTCATCATTGAGAACTGGAGGTTATTCTTACAATCTCATACTTAATATACTACGTTACTAGAATAAGGATTACTTAAATATGTACTACTAGTGCTTATTTAAATATTTTAGTAAAATGATTAAATACAGTTAGTTATGTAAGACTAACTTAAGTTGTTAACTCTGAATGAATTCGAAATCCACGATGATGATCTATCTATAATACCTGTCTACACACAGCCTCCAGTACATATTTACATTCTCATCCTAAATCTAAAATACAAGGATAGCTTTTTATTCACTTAAACTTAATTGTTAAATTACTGTTTGAATGCATCTTTATTTTTATAGCTAAAACGTTGCAGCAGGATGTAGTGGAAGATTTGCAATTGGTTTTGCAATAAATAGCCAAATAGAATTACACAAATAGCTAAACTATATATAAGATACTTACCTAAATGTCCTACCTAGTCTGTATCCCTATCTATTTTACATTCAGCATTTCACAGTACATTACACTCGATATCTTGTTCTGCTTTCACCAGCCACTTTTTTTTTACATACATAGGTAACTACATAAAAATCAAAAAAGCTAAATTGGAAACCTACCTTTTTTTTACACTATAACAAATCCAGCCAACCATTCCGCTCGTTTACTCTCTTCCATCTTAAAAATCTTGATACAGAATAGGATATTTTGTGTGCTTAAGCCTAACAACAATAAATAAAGTGTAAACATGGACATTAAGATAATTAGTTACTAGTTTGTTGAAGAAGTAGCATAGCATTAGGTAAGTATGCATAATGTTTACCTACTTCTCTTCCATCCATCCAACTCCTCTTCCGCTGACACGTTACGTTTGCCTTTACAGCCTTTTGCAATTTACAAGCTTAGACAAAGAACGGCTTTATTTAAAAAAAAAAAAACTTTTTTATCAGCATCAGCATCCACCTATCTCCGGGTTTAGGTACGTTAACGTAACTAATTCAGTGTTTTCTCTACCTACTTAAATAATTACATAGACATTTGCTTATACAAAAAAAAACCAACATTGCTTCATTTTCAGTCACAATTTCCCCCCCTTTTTTTTCTTTCAGTGGGAGTGCTAATTTTTCACGGCTCCGATCCAGTTTGGAGGAGAACCGATTGGGACCGGTCGGTCTATCCAAGCAGAATGATGATCGCTCATGATTTAATGACTAATCAACCACCTCTAACTTTCTAATAATCTAATAATACTATAATGATAAAAAAAAGGACTGAAACAGGAACAAAGGGCGAGGAAGCAAGGTGGAAATGGAAAAACAGGGTAGTTTATGTGTGTGTTTTAAATACATTTTAAAATAATGTATTACTACTTATGATATACTTAAGTATATCCTCCAAAGTTCTTTTTTTAAAGAGTCTGTCACGTTATGCATTATCTGTTAATGTGTTTTTTTTTTAACTTTGCCGTTCGTCCCTGAAACAAAATGTCAGCTTGGTTTTTTTCCTTTTTGAGAATTTATGACCTTTGTATCTATCTTCTTGTTTTATTGTTTATCTACTATGGACATAACGACACACGAGCAATTTCACGCCAGTTTAAGTGTGGAATTAGTTTGTATGGTTGAGAGGGAGAAGATTAATGTTTTTTGCGAGGGATGGATAGGGATACTTTTTTTTGCAATAATATGTTGGTGGCTTTTTGTTTTGCTACGTGGGAAAATGTATGCATGTATGTATGTATGTACTAGGTTATGTTGTGTGTATCGGTCTTTGGGTAACTTTCTTAATACTTTTTTTTAAACAATAACTATTCATGGGTTTATTTATAATTGCATTATGTTTTAAAGTGGATGTGCGGTAATGATTTATTTTTTGTAATATTAAAACTAGGATGATAGTTTTCAAGTGGCGGAGTTTTTCCTGGAGGATCTCTCCTTAGATTTGTTGTGTGCGCTTAGGTTACCATTAGAGTTCATGTGGGTTCGGGGAGGGGATGGGGAGACGGATCTGGAACGTGGTGGAGGGGACGGGGATTGTCGATGATGATTGGAAAGTTGATGATGATGGTGGTGATGGTGATGATGAGAAATGTTGGCTTTGGCGGAGCCCTTGCTGTTGGCAACGGGGGAGGGAGATCGGGAGCGGGACTTGCGGTTGTAGTCGTAGTCCTGTTCATTCCGTTGAAGTTGTTGGTGCTGCTGATACAGTTTCTGTAAATGTTGGTGGTGGAGATGACGAGCCCTGTCTTCGGGCTCGCTATCACTCATGTCAACTAGTTCCGAGGATTCGGAGCGGGCTGGGGAGGAAGAGCGGCTGCTCCGCGGACCATCATGCTCATCGGGGTCGTCGTTGAGAGGAGAGTGAATACTATGATTATTGTTATTATGGCTGAGTTGAGGCTTATGGTTGTAGAGTAGCCTTTCCATGCTAAGATTGTTGGGTTTGCTGTTGATACTGGATTTGTTGGTGGAGGAGGTATTGTTGTTGATTAGGTTGAAGGCGGAGTGCTCACCACCCATGACCAGTGGCAAGGGAATAGTGCCCGGTGGGGAGTGATGATGATGGGGGACTAAAGATAATGCTTCCGCGGCTGCTTGCATCGCTCCCGCCATCACGGACGAGTTTGGAGGGAGGGGAAGGAAACGGTTGTTGGACTGTCCGGCCGCTGCCGCCGCCGCTGCTGCCGCTTGGAGAAGATGATGATGAGCATGTGTCACGGAGAGGGAGTGGTTGTGGTGGTGGGCCAACGAGCCCTGAACTACCCCAGAGGATACTACTGCTGCTGAGGAGATGGGGGTCGTTGAAGGGGAACGGTCGGAGTCCTGCTGGCTGCTGGAATGGTGGTTGTGATGATGAGATTGGTGATGGGAATGGTGATGGTGGGAGCCCACCGGCGGCGGAGAAGGGGAATTGGTGCCCGGGGATGGTGGGCCATCCTGGCATCGTCCCAAGCTGGCCGGAGATGTCTTTCCATGCATTCCGAAGGGCTTCATAAAATTCATCCTTTGGTGGCGCCTCCATTTTGCCCGTCTATTGGAAAACCAAACCTGAATTGGAGACAAAAACAAATAAAAAAAAGGATGGCAATTGTAATCATCTTTCCATTGATCCATTGAAAGAAAAATTGAAAAAAAACAAAGATTGAAAAAAATTCAAACAAAACAAAAAAAAATACTTTCAAAACAAAATAAAGTGCATCTGCAAAAAAATATTGTGCATTACAGCAGCATGCAAAACAAAAACACAAAACGAACAAAACAAAGTTGCAAACTTAGAACATTAATATCTCTGATTTGAACTTCTTTTGAAAAAAAAAATATTACGTTTCTTGAGAATACTAAAACAGTACAAAAAACTATCATGATAACACAAGGTTCACACAATATTCATTCTATTTGAATTGAACAACTTGTCATCATCATAATTGTTGGAAATGGAAAGAGATTATTGCTAATTGCCAATTATAGAAAGAGAAAAGTAAAAAAAGTGTTAGTCAGTCTACGATAGCTCTCTTCACTACAGAAACTCTACAAACTACAGAACTACTTCTACACGCTCGATTTCAAAGCATAAAAAACTAATCAGCATGCAAATTAGCTTATAATCACCCCCAATGCCTTTAACCTTTTACAAAAGCAGTTGATTTCATTAGGATTGGGAGGAGGATGAGAACGGATATCTCATACGGGACGGGAGTAGTTATAGCTAGTACGAGCTCAGGATAACTATCGCGTATTTTATTTTTTTGAAGTACATTAAAATTAAATGCATCACATACACCACAAAAGCAGCAACCCAAGCTTCCATAATATTTATCGTGCATGAATGGTGGTGGCAAGCGGATTGAAATTGAAAAGGGAGTTTAATAATAAAAATCAGCAAATCTGGTTACTTAAAAAACAATAATGATTATAGTAATGGAAGAATAACAAGAAAGAAAACAAGTGCTACACAAAAAAAAAGTTTCCAGTCATTGCATAACACGTACTCGAACAAAGCTAGTCCACTACACTTAACAATTATCATTGCACTCCACTATAAAAATAGCTCAAAGCTCACATCATCAACACAACACACAAGTGCAATTAGACACGGCTGTCAATCTCAAGAGAAACGAGGTGCACGTCCACGTACATGCACACAATATGTGCCTATTCCCCTTTTTTCTTCTTCTTAACATTTTTTCTTTGAAAATAAAAAACTCTCATTCTTGTTCAAACTTCCATTACTTTTCCTTGTTCTCTCGACGAAAAAACGATATAGTTGAATAAGCAACCATATCAAAAAAAGGTGTTGATGATGAGTCTTTACTAATATAAGATCAGATTGAGATTAATGGTGAGTGAAGAAGCCAAGCTCTGAAGTTAGCATATGATACAACCTGGGAAGAAAATCATCTTCCATCAGATTATTTATTACATTATATCTGTAGTGATGTACATTTTTTAAACTAAACTATATAGAGCCATCCTTCTTCTAACCTTTTTTTTCGATGAAAAGAGGAATTTTTTGGCATCAAGTCACTCTCCACAACTCAACTCTACCTAGTTAACAGAAGCGTTCAGAAGCACTTTTCAATTTTAGGCAGCGGGTAGTAGTAGTATTATCGTCACTTGGAATTTGATGGGAGGGAGTTGAGATGAAAAATCATCATTTTTTTATGTTACACATTACCTATGTAGTAGGTAGGTAAGGGCTTGAAGGGAGTCCTTCTGGAATTCATTTTTATGAGGGATGGGATGAGATGGAAAAAAGGAGAACGGATTTTTTTCTCCTCTCTCGCTCTCAATTAGACGGATTTAATGGACCAACACCTTCGCTTCCCATCGTGACACCTGTGGAGCTGCTCATTGTCCATGTCTAAACATGGATCACCACACGACACATCATTTTTTTTCTTCTTCTGCTTCCATGTAAGCCCACAGATTATATTATACTTGGGTTTTATTAACCGGGGGGAAATAATGAAGAAAGCTGACTGAGCTTCTAGTTAGGCTTCTTTATGTCTTTCCTATATTTGACTTGGGAAGGAACAAAACCACGCAAGGAGTCAATTTTATTACGCTCTCCTTTCAGCTCCCCCCCAAACGAGTGGAAGTAGTAAAATTTCGTGTGTGCGCTTCACAACACATCATCACAGCATGACACATATTATTAAGTACATGAAAACGAGAGGGAGACGGAGGAAATCAAGATTTTACATGTAAACAATGATCATCATCATTTCTTTCTTTCCCTGCTTTCATTCCGAACAAACTAATTTCATCTTCTAATGCGTCACGAAATGATTGGAAAATGAAGAAACCAAGAAGTGATGATGATGATGATGAGAATGGTGGAGAAGTTCCACTCGTTATTTGAGTTTATTAAAACAGCGTGTAAGTTCGCCTCTCTTCAGGTAAGTAATTAATTGTTCCTGCATAAAAGCTCTAGCTAGGCTCGGCGGTCGTGTCATCATTATCATTATCATCATCATCGCCCATCCTGATCAAATAAATACCTTTGAATCTATTTAAAGACATCATATCCTCATGATGATCATCATGATCATCCTCCCATGTCACATTAAAATATGACGATGGCCATGAATGCCCGTGACTTTTCATCGTCGCAATAATTAAGCAGAAGTAATCAATTCAATCTTGTTAGCGTCTTCCTCCAACTGCAACGCAAGAGAAGTAAAAGTGTTTAAATAAAATTCCATCACTAAAAGTCCATGCTCATGGATGTGTTAGTGACTTTTGAGGTTCAACTATGCATGGAATGTCTAGAAATCAGAATATCTAGCATGTAGTGCAAATCGTTCAACAAATCAAATTCCAAACGTTAACTAGGTACATTTCTAATTAGCATGTGCCAAGTAGTGAGCGAGGGGGTTGGCAATGAACAAGGTACTTTCTTTCTTCCTTGTCATCTCATAACTCCCCTCGTCCAATAAGTCAGGTATACATAGACTTCGGTAACCCTTTTTACTTATGCCGGTGTAAACATTATGGTGGTGCTAATTTTGGAAAGAATTTTTGATTAAGCATTTAAACACGTTATTAGCAAGGCAAACACGATACTCGTAATAATAATATGATAATATGTAATACTTTTTGATTGAAGTGAAACTTGACATCGTCGTCGGTCTGACTGTGAAAGCGTATGACTGTAATTCTATTTCCATTCCAACAACGTTGCATTTGAAAACAAATTGTTTCGGTGTTCCGCCGACTGATCACAGGGGAACGGGGAGAAATAAAAATGCAAATATCGTTAATTGTTTTCCATGACATGTCGATAGTTGATTACGATATGCACTTATGTACGATGATTGTAAAAGTGGCAACGACTTTGATAATCATAAAAAATGTCATATTTTACTTTGTTTCTTTTTTTCATACCAACTAACTCCTCCGATAATATCAAGAGGTAAAACGAGGTCCTAGTCGGTAAAACTCATCCTTTTACTAGCTGCCAGCCACATTTGTTACGAGAGGGCTTCTTGTTGAAAAACACCGCTTTAGGCAAATACTTAGCTTAGGTGTAAAAAAGCCACTTATTATTATGATTATATTTTTACGATCATACTACTGCTATTATTATGCAAACAAAACGCGGTGGAGAGAGAGAGAGAAAGAAAACGATGCGATGGTGGTGGTGGCTGGTGTGAGGTGATGATGAGAATGTAGCAGTTGTGCTTTAACCACCACCACCATCATCATAATCATCATCAACTTGACCATCATGATTAACTTTGCCTACCTTTTTTATTAACATCGACCATCACCATTACCATAATACTATGCCATCCCATCATCCCCAATCTCATTGTCAATTTTAACTAATACATCCATCCAACCACCATTCAACCCCAGACAAATTTTTCATTAAACTTTGTTAAAAGAAAGAAAGAAGCAATCAGCTGAACAATAAAACAAGCTTCACACGAGGGAAAATAATGGGAAAGCAAAGTCAAGTTATCGTGTCAAAATGGAAGAAAGGGAGGAAGAAACGTCCTGGTTTCCCTTATCAACCCTTTACGTATTATGCATGTTTTCCTTAGTTTCCCACTTCCAATTCCAATCTAAAGAAGACCCCCTCTTTTTTTCTTCTCGCCTCACCCACAGATTGATTAGATTTGGGGAGTCCATTTTTAGCCTTACGCGAAATAATAATAACCAACTCAAGAAGAAGAAGAAGAAGAAAAAAAAACCTTCACGTTATCCATTATTTTCTTCAACATGTAAAATGGGCAAATTGATGACGGGGCTGAGTCAGAGTGATGGAGCATAGTATAATGCAGTAATGAGGATGGCAACCAGATGACATTGAAAATTAATTTGGTTACGTTGGATTATTACCTACGCAGAGGTAGGGCTCTATCCTTATTGAGCTTTCGCTATTGTTAGAAGTAAAAAAAAATTCTTCCTTCCTCCATGCATTTTCCGCTAACGCAAAACCAAACCACGCACCTTGTCCCCACAATATTAACTGATTTATGCACCAAAAAAAATATCATCATTCCCTCTGACAAGAGAAAGAAAAATGGGTATTTTCATACCTTACATAATATATGAAAGCTGCAGGCATCCATCCACTTTTTTTCTCTCTTTCAATCGTAACAACCCATGATAATGATGATGCATTGACACATAATAAAGAAAATAATAAGCATTTGCTACTTTTTCCCACCGTTAGTTTCTCTACTCACTTGGTTCATTGGTGAGTAGGAGTGAGTCGTCTTTCGCTATCTGTTTGCTTGCTCTTTCCATCTTTCCACATTTTTTTTCCTCTTCTTTGCTTTTCAAGTCTTGCCTTGGGAAAAGAAAAGGAAGCGAAGAAAGAAGCATGCATGTAAGTACGCTTACTCCCATCATCATCGTAAACAAATAGGTTGTAAGAAAGTTCGCTATACGCAATTGAGAAAGAGATGATGATGATGGTGTGCAGTATTGATAAATAATAATAATAATAATAGTGGGGATGAGGAGCAGTAAAAAGAGTTGGCTAACAGGACTTACACTTGTGTAATGACAAATAATGAAGATAATGGGAACAGAAGTGGTTGCACTTTACGTTACTTGCGTAAGGACGTTACTGCATCTGCGCTATTTGTGGTTTTGATTTCTTTTTGTAAAGAAAGACATATCGATCCACACACTTAATCATAAGTATAAGTAATGTATTTAATGAGTACGGATAGGAAAGGAAGCGGAGATGATCCCCTGAGCAGTTATGTTTTTTTTTCTTTCGTCTTTTATGTTGGCTAATAACTAATTGTAATTGTAAGTTGATAAATTTCCTCATCCAATGATCCTGACAAGTAAGGACAAAAAAAATATAATATGAAAATGGCAAGCAAGTGTAGTAGATGGATTTACTTACTTAACTGATCTTGGTGGTGATGGTGGTATGGATGATATTATGTAAAAAGGATAATATTGTAATAATCTTTAATACTCTGTTCCTTTGCGTTTATGGTAGTGAAGGACATGAGATAGATTGCTCCCATACGGAGAGACTAATGTGGTCAGCTATAACTAATGCTTACAAATTACACGGAGTTGGAAGCATGACTCGGAGATTTTGATGTCTTGTAATAAATATAAATATACCTATGTCGTTTTTTTTCAACTTCTTTGCAATGGATAGGGAGGGCGAAAGAAAAGAAAAGTCGGGAGGAGGGAGCATGCTCGCTCAGGAAGATGGAATAAAAAATTATTCAACTTTTTTTCTTCAAAAGGATGATCATGATGACGCACAAGATGCTTAGCAGAGGGATAAGGCCAAAGCCATATTAAATGGGATGATGTCCTCGTGTTCTCAAGTTGACTGGAAGGATTCGGATAAATATCCCTTTACAAGCTCAACTTAAAATAAAACTGAAATGATATTCATTTCTTCATCCCCTCTCGGTGGATTTCTTCCAGAGAAATAATCATGTTCAGCATGACGATGATGTTACTTACTTACAAGACAAAATGAAAACGTCACTTTGGATTACACATTATTAGAATGAGAATTACTGGAGGGGCTTACACCTTCACTCCTTGTTATTTTAAGGATGCGGTGTGGTGTGATGTGGATCCATCCACTGACATGACGGCTGGCTACTGACCCACAGAACAATATCAGTTTTTTTCCCGAAAGGTGAGTCCCATCAACCGAAAAAGAGTCGAAGTGTTATTATCTGATACACAAGTGCTTTTGATACTTTTCTATTAAAATATCAGGGATGGATGGGTCTACATAAACTATTATATTTATGTAAGACTTTGTGACGGGAAGATGAAATGGGACGGTGTTAAAAAGTCAAAGGGAACTGTAATTTTTCTCTTTTTTTTCTTTCACTTTCATTTCCTTCAGTTCACATTCCATTCCTACTATTATTTTTTTCTCCTTTTGATACTCAAAGGATATTTTTTTATTTTTATACACTTGTGAAGGGCTATTGGTTGGGTTGTGTTGTATGATATTTTACCTATGCAAAGCTTGAAATGAATGCGCGTTGATGTATGACTGATTGCGGTTGGTTTCATCTGACAAGATATGAAGGATGCACCTTGCTTGATGGAGCAGTCAGCTCTCCAACGGCGATAATCATAACAAATAGGAAGTGATCAAGATATTTTAGTTTCTATTTTCAGCTTGAAGATGATGAGTCGGCAATCTCCATAATTTTTCTCCCTCATTATTCATTCCCAACGTTGAGTTAAGTGTGCTTTACCTTATGTACGTAAAAGTCATTTACATTGATTTTTCAAACTCTTATGGACACAACAACGTTTACCAAAATACGAATGGGGATGTGTAATGAAATATCCATAGCTTATCCAACATTTATAAAGGGATAAGAGTCAGTCATGTGCTTTTCATACAAGTTAGGCGAGGGTCACGGATGTCAACTCAATTGACGTTGCCAAGAATAAAAAATAGGATTTGGCTCCGAGTATGAAATTGACTCCTTTGATATTTTTGACATTGCTTGGTGGTAAGGGTTCTTCAGTCTAAAATAGTTCTATCGAAACATAATGAAATTGTGCTTTACGTTGGGGTTGCCGAATTTCGCAGCAAAAGCTTTGCAGTACGCTAGCCATTAAATTCAAAGCATTGGATTAATTATTGCATACCTACTCCCATTCGTTGGGGAAAGCTGCTTACATTATTACAATTAGTTCTGTGATGAGAAAGCATTTTTAAAGGCTAAGAGTTTAAAAGCAGTGATTACTTAAAACACCGTCCGATGGTGATTTGCCGTTATTGCTAATGTTTAACTACTAGTTCGCGCCATTAAACTGTATCCAGTGTTACTTAAAATCCATAACGCAGAATAGAAAGAAACTCTACCGTAGAAACTAAAATACACCGATTACTACGAGAAGAGAGACGGAGCTGTGTCATATTTACAGGAAGTGAAAGAAAAAGAGTCTAGTTCAGAGAATAAAAAAGTAAGTAGCTCACCTGTACTCTGGCCTCTGACAGACTGGTCTTGGACGCCAGACGTTCTCTCGTTGTTACACAAGGGTAATGAGATTTTTGGAACTCTTTCTCCAGCTCTTGAAGCTGTTCGGGTGTAAATGTTGTCCGGTTCCTCCGAAACTTTGGTACTTCCCCGTCACTATCAGTCCCACTGATGGCTCCACTCAAAGAGGCATCCTCAGAATTTCGACTTTCCACTTCTGCAACAGAATACAAAAAATGAAGAACTTTACTTTATTTCCTTTTTTTTCAATAAAATGTTTAATGTTTTCCTTGATTGATCAATGACGTAACCTTATTTTCTTTACAAATTGATGGAAAAATTTGTTTGAAGGTTTTTTGAAGGTATTTTCTTTTTTAGAAAATCATTTTTCATTTTCTAAACGAGCATCATGACTTGCCTTAATTCTTTTAACACCTTTTATCCATCAACAAATAATTATTGGTTTAACAAGTAAATAAAAAGAATGAAATGATGAGGATTATAGAACATGAGCATAGATGAAATAACCCTCCTGTCAAATCTTTCATACCTGGAAACTTGACTACTGACGAAGTGTTTTTTTTCCTTCTACAGTCAAGGTGCACAATAGAACAGATAGGAAACGATGAGAAGGACGATGATAATAATACGCTGTTTTTGTCTTTTGTTCTGGCTTTTCATTCTTCCGTATCAATCAAGGGTGTACGAATATTTTCCGTTCCTACACATATAACACCTTCACATCAACATCATCTTTCCCTCGATAGTAACTGTGTAAGCCAACTAATTATAAAAATGAAAAATGATTGAAAGACACTAAAACGTTCCTCCTTTTTTCCTCCCCATCTTTTTGACAATTATTCTAGTTAAGCAAATGCAACAAAAACCTAGGGATAATGTTCAGTCTCCTGGCATCAAATTTTTGTGATTTTTTTTTTGCTCCTTCCTTCCATCATCATTATTACCACTATACCCCATGCCATACCTATCGGAAGGGGTTTTTGCTTTAGCTTGTTATCGGTTGTTAATTGTTGGTGGCATTGCTGCCGGCTATGAAGGAAATTAAAGCAAGGCTCAAACTCTCTCCGCTCCCATTCACCATCTTTTCACCAATCTTTATTATCCCCTCATCTCATTATGTCCCTCTTCTCCCTCTCTTTTCCTGCTAAACACATTATTAAAAGAAAGAAGTGATAATGCCCCCTGTCAAGTAAAGTAGGTCTTTTGAAAGGACTCCTTCTGCTTTCTCAAAGAGAAGAGTAATATGGCATGGTATTATACCACAACAGATCACCACATCATCAAATGTATACTGCAGCCCAAGGTTTTGTATAAAAAGAGACTACCACATATTATCTAGTTAGCTCGAACATATGCCGTTAGTTAGCCCGGTTGCGTTTGCATTGAAGTCAAAAAGGTAGTCCCATAATGCCCCGCATTCCACCGCTTACTTGAGCTGTAGTGG
>JAQGAI010002269.1:0-12641 GCA_034696905.1 Lepidocyrtus violaceus
TCGTATTTACTTCGGAGTTCTTGGGCCAAGGCGACGATCTCCATGGGGTTGTCCTGGTTTGAGGCCGACAGCATCCCTTCAATGGCGATCTTGGTCCTCTGGAACTGGCGTCTTAGCAAGCTCCTTCTGCGTTGGAATCGGTCCATGTTAATTACAAAACTACGGCTGCTTCTTCAAAATAACGGTTAACCTTTCTATCAAAATTATCTCTCGTGGAACCTCCAGAACTGTTAGAACTAATTGTAGACCTAACCGGCTACGTTCGCTCGTATGGCTTACGGACTATGTTTGATAGACTACAGAATCTAGGATAACCGAATTTACAGCTAGTTAAGTTTATAATGACTGAACTCCAACGACTGATGTCTTTTAGCAATTTTATTTTAACAACTTCTATTTTATTACTGACAAAAACTACAACCGACCACCACTGCCTCACAATTTTGCTTTCTACAATTCTGAATTTCATAATTCACCATAAAAATACATTTCAATTCTAACATGTAATAATTTAGATTTCTTCTAAAATTTAGTTCACTTATATCCATAACAATCTTAAAATCTCAGATTCAACAATCTCCCACCTCTATTGTAGTAACAATAGAATTAAATTATATATACGTACCTACTGTACAATGAATAGTAATTTCCATAATTGATTATACTACCATTAGTTACAACATATCAAAGTATTAGGAAAAAATTACATGTAAGTGAATGAAAATTAGCCTAAAATGTTATACTACAACTATCCACTCCATTCTCCATATCGACTGGGCTTCTTGATGTTCCTCCCATATAGTGACTTCTCTTCTTCTGGTTGGACATCATTGGTTGAACCTTGGCCTCCTTCAGCAGTAACAGGCATCTCTTCAACTTGAGTTGGAAGGTCATCCCTGTCAGGCATTTCCACAGGGTACAGGTTTTGAAGTGGCCTCTTTAAGAATCCCTTTTGAGTGACAACTTCGGCTACACGAACTTCTCCATCCTTTCCTGGGATCAGCTTGACGACTCGACCCATGACCCAATCAAACCGTTTCTTTCCGTGATCGCCGACAAAAACAACCTGTCCCACCTTGAACTGCATCTTCCGTCGAGGCCAAGGCTGACAATTTACTAACTTGGCTAAGTACTCCTTTCGAAATCTTGCTTGAAGGTTTTGACGTAACTGCATTATCCTTTTGTGTTGTGTCCTCAATAGACCCGCTCCAACTTCATATCCTTCCGGGAATGCTGCTCCGCGAGTTCCTCGCATAAACATCGCTGGAGTAAGGGGCCTAAGGTCACCAGCATCTTCTGTCAGGGTAGTTAAAGGCCTCTCATTAATTGTGTGGGCAACGGCTGCTAAACAATTTCTCAAGTCTTCTGAAGCCAACTTGGCCCTCCCCAACATCCTCTTTAGGAGATCCTTGACACTCCGGATTAGACGCTCCCACCATCCTCCCCACCATGCAGCAGTCGGCACGTTGAGAATCCACTTCATCTTTTTTGTGTCGGTGGCAGCTTCAATTTTCTTCCAATTCAGCTTTTCAAACAAATTTTTAGCTCCAACAAAATTTGTACCGTTATCCGAGTAGATCGTGTTGGGTCTGCCATACTGAAAGACGAATCGCTCTAGTACTGCTATGAATGAAGGTGTATCCAGCGATGTGACGATGTCCAAGGAAATCGCTCTATACACTGCACATGTGAATAAAACGATCCAAACCTTTGAACCATCCTTCAAGAAGAGGGGGCCGGCTAAATCCACTCCAGTAGTAGTAAAGATTTCCCCACAGGTAACTCTAGCTTCAGGTGGAGAGGCAGGAACTACTTCAATATGCTTGGCTTCAAACCTTTGGCATTTCATGCAGGAGTGGATAACTCTGGACACGCTCCTTCTTGTTTGCAAAATCCAGAACTTTTCTCTTAAAATTCCCATTGTGACTTGTATGCTAGCATGGCAGTACAACTCGTGAGCTTCTTTGATGAGGGAATCCACCATCGGATGCTTCTTTGGTAACAGGAATGGAAACTTGAAAGCTTCGTCATCTTGTTTGTTTGCTACTGCAGTTTTCACGTGGAGTAGCCCATCTTCCATTCGAATCACAGGCAATTTTCCAAAGGGCTGACCATTAATAAAGGCATCTTCTTGAATCACTTTCACCAGGCTCCTTTCAGCATCCTTCATTTCTTGGGCTGACAAGACATTTTCTTTGACGTCTAAAACTTGGGCTTCCTTCTTTAGCTGTAGACACCGCTTCGCTGCTACCTTCCGTTTATTTTGCCCGATAAATCGATGCACCCACCCCATGATTCTTACGTTAGTGATGAACGATCCCTTCTTCGTCTGGAACCATGGTGTCTTCGATATTGATAGTAGGCTTCCGGTTGTCCTTCTCTTCTCAGCAACAATTGTTTCTTCTACTTCATTAGTCCTCTGACATGGCCAGTCCGACGAATTAAAGTACAACCACTCAGGACCCTCCCACCATTTTAATTCGAGAAGACGCTTTGCATTACATCCTCTAGAGGGAAGATCAGCAGGGTTATCCTTACCAGCGACATGGCTCCACTGATTTGCTGAAGTCAAGGACAGTATCTTCTTCACTCGGTTGCCGACGAAAGTGCCCCACTCGTCGTTCCTCTTGATCCATGCTAGGGCAGTAGAAGAATCACTCCAGTAATAGGAAGGGACGTTCTCATATTTGAGGGCTTTCTTCACATGTTCCGTCAGCTTTGCTCCCACCAGACAGGACATCAGCTCCAACCGTGGAATCGTAACTTTACCGGATGGAGAAATCCTGGATTTAGCCAACAACAGCCGGACACAGTACTTTTCTTGGTTAGCTGCTCCCACCAATCCACAATCTTGATCGGAACTGGTTTCAGAAATCTTCGGGACTGATCTCAGGAACACAACAGCTGCATAGGCGTCCTTACTAGCATCACAGAAAGTATGGATTTCTAAAGACTTTCCATCACCTCCAGAACTTCTTGGAATACGGATCTTGGCAATGTCATTGATACAGCTCATCCATCTACAAAACTCTTCGGACAAGTCTTCTGGCAACTCTTTATCCCATCCAAGTTTAGCACCCCATCCCCGTTGAATGATGAGCTTCGGCATAATCAGCACGGGACATACCATTCCAATCGGGTCGAAGAAACGATGAAGCATGGCCAACGCACTTCGTAGGGTAATTTTCTCCGGGGTCAATAGCTTGTCGACTGACAAGCGTAATTCATCTGTCCTCTTATTCCACTTCAAGCCAAGGACGTTGCTTTCTTCAGAGGAATTTTCTTCTTCTTCGAAACTTCGCTCCCACCCTCGCAAGTCCATCTGGGCATCTTCAAGTTTACCGGTAAAAAAGGACTTGAATTCCTCGTACTCTGCTACCGTGTTTACCGATGAGCCGACATTATCCACGTAAAACGATTCAGTCAGTTTCTTTGCATATTCTTCGTCTGTGACTTCATTATGTAGGTGATGCTTGAGTACGGCAGCTAACAGGAACGGACTACAGTTGACTCCAAATACTACACGAGTATGTTGGAATACGGCTACTTCCTTCTTGTCAGCATCCTTCCACCATAAAAATTTGACGTACTTCCGGTCTTCTTCGTTGAGCGATATCATCTGGAAGGCTTTCCGGATGTCTGCAACCACTCCAATCTTCTTCTCCCGGAAACGTAGTATAGCTGATGGAAGCAACTCGATACAGTTCGGACCCTTAAACAATGACTCGTTCAAACTTGGAGCTCTTCCCATCTTACAGGAGGCGTCAAATACTGGTCGAACTGGCGTGGTACTTCCTTCCTTGATCACAGGATGGTGAGGTAAGAAATGGCCAACATTTTCATTATTCACTTCTTCGATGAGACCCATCTCCACCCACTGTCGAAATACCTTATCGTAGTCTGTAATCATTCCTACTTTCTCCAATCTTCTGGTAGTAGACATCAGTCTCTTCATGGCAGCTTCCTTATTGGTAGGCAGCTCTGTCTTCGCTTCTTTTGATGTCCAAGGTAAGGCGACTACGTATCTTCCATTTTTCTCCCTTGTGACGGTCTGGTCGAAGTACATCTGGGCCTTCGATGCTTTGGATTCTTCCGTCTCTACGGTGGGTTCGTCTTGGATCCCAATGAGTTCCAGATTCCATAGCTTTGTTACTTCCTGTTCGCCCATGAACATGGAAATAGATTCGCCTGCTACAGAACTGCTTCGTGGAACCGGTCCCGAGATTGTCCAGCCAAATAAAGTAGAATTAGCTAACAATCCATTTGGCAGCAACTCCGATTCCCTTTCGACGATTCTTCCCCAATAGTCGGACCCAACGACGATGTCGATTGTGTCTGCAGGAACTGGGACATGGACAGCATCACTGATATCAATTATTCCTTTCTTCTTAAGCTCGGCTATCCAACTCCCTCCAGGAATCCTAGGCATCTTACCACCAAGTTTGGGCCTCTCTTGTAGTTCTAAGATGATTGACTTACTACTATCGTAGATGCTGCTTATTTTGACTGCATGAATCTTGACACTCTTCCATTCAGTCACACTGCCATCAAACAGGACATTTCGGTTCATCTCTTCCTTTATCTTATTACTGTCGATGAGACTAACGGCACGACTGCTGATACAGCTACGTTGGCTTCCATCGTCCAGTAGTAGGCGAATTCGTTGGCGTTTTCTTTTCCCCTCCACTTCAATGTTCACGACAACGGTCTTGAGTAGTACTTCACTGGAACATGTCATGGTTCCTTGGGCTGTGCTGGATGATGAGTTTTCTTTTGTTCTTTGTTCACCATCCTTCTCCAGTAGTTGACACATCAGGGTCTGGTGTCTCTTCTTACACAGCAGGCACTGGACAAACGTCTTACAGTCATCTTTCCGGTGACCTCTCTTCAAGCAAATCCAGCATGCCTTCTTTTCTTTTATCTTCTCGTTACGTTCAGCCATCGTCATGTTAGCTGCCTTTCCACATTCCTGGCTCTTATGACTTTTCTCACAAAAAATACAGGACGGGGTTTTAGCATCTCCTTGGAATAAATTTGCTGCGGTGGCTGGACCGGACTCAGCATTCCTCTTCTTTCCGTGGTGATGCGATGATTGCTTCGACGAATCTGGAACTTCTTTCTTCGTTGATGACTGGTTTAGACTTTGAAATCCATTCCTAGCCAACTCAATATTTTGCCGGGCTTCTACTTCTTTCCGAAGGAAATCCATGAGGATCTCCAATCTAGTAATTTTCGGGTCTTCCTTCTGCCCATCACGTTTCGAATCCGGACTGCGTTCCCAAAAATTCAGGACTTCTTCAGGTAGGCTTGACTCAACCAAAGGAAAAATCCAAGTGGCGGGGTCGGCTTCCTCTAACTTTAGACTTTGTAGTGAGCGGAGATGTGACTGGAGCTTAACGTACATTGTTGAAAATGGCATCTCTTCTTGTTGTTGTGCCTTCCCCATGATCATCTTTAGCAGTTCTCGGACGTAGACTTGGAGCAAGAGGTCTTCTCTTCCAAACCGTTGTTTCAGCGCTGCTATTGCCTTCGGGTAGTTCAGATCTGTCTTGGGGTAGGCGTCAACCAACTCGTATGGCTCGGAATCTCTCTTCATGCTTTGCAGGAGGTAATCGAATTTCTCTGCGTTGTCCAGGTTCTCGTCTTCGTGGATCCTTTTGAACTGGGTCCAGAAGCTGAGCCATTCCTTGAAATCACCTCCAAACTCACGTAACTTTAATTGTGGTAGCCGGTAGTTTGATCTTCTTCTTTCGCCGTAGACGCTGGATGCTGATGTAGTACTTGAAGGTGGTGGTGCCACAGCTGGGGCGGTCATCTGCTCCACCTGAAGCTGGATTCTGCGGAAAGATACTGCGTATTGGCTGGTTGTTTTCATCTCTTCGTCCCCTTCCTCATCCGTGACACCAGCTTCCATCATAAGATCAAGGATGTTTCCGTCCAAAGCTTGGATATCTTCGTATTTACTTCGGAGTTCTTGGGCCAAGGCGACGATCTCCATGGGGTTGTCCTGGTTTGAGGCTTCCAGCATCCCTTCAATGGCATTCTTGGTCCTCTCGAACTGGCGTCTTAGCAAGCTCCTTCTGCGTTGGAATCGGTCCATGTTAACTACAAAAAACTACAGCTGTTTCTTCAAAATAACAGTTATCCCTTTCTATCAAAAAATATCTCTCGTGGAACCTCCAAAACTGTTAGAACTACTCGCAGACCTAACCGGCTACTTTTGTTCGTATGGCTTTCGAATACTTATGATAGTCTACAAACTTGAGATAACTTAAATACAGCGTATAGTTAAAATAATTGGACTTTAATTCACGGTAGACAATTGACAGTTTTTATATAACTTTAATTCCTCCAAAAAACCGTTACAACTCTAACCGTAATCTTACTAAAACTCGACATGATCTTGTGACAGCTACAACAATTCTATAATTTCATAATTTACCATAAAAATACGTTTCAGCTCTAACATGTAATAATTTAGATTTCTTCCAACAATTTAGTTTACTTTTTAGATTCCGATTTAGGATGAAGCAGCCAAATAAGCTACTTATTTAAAGGTAAGAAATCCTAATTGGGAATTATGTTTATCCTGCTGCTTGGAGCAGTGAGTCTATTCTTTCCCAAATTCCCATTTTAAGCAGACATTACTTTACGTTTACGTCTTGGCTCATTTTCCTAAAAACTTAGGAATGGAATGGGAATCGGAGATAAGACAAAAGTAAAAGTAGCAAAACCCAACTGGGAGGAAATCGCCGGGAAATGAGAATAAAATTGCTTTTTATGGGCCACTAAAATCCGGACTGGTTAAACCGGAAGGAGTTTAGTTTACGTAACACTCCTGTTTTCCTAAATGATATAATGATTGTGGAGTGGAATCCAATTATGGAACTGTACCACCACCGACGGGTTCCAACTTGGAATTGAATTAAATTTTATAGGAAAGTTATATTTTTTTCTTACCCATCCAGGAAGTGAGCCCATTGGTATTGATAACGTCCTCCTCCTCCTCCTCCACCCCCGTCCTCCCTTGATTGGCATCCCTCAACTCCAGACACTTATTGAGCCCAAATCCCTCCGTCGTTATGATCTGGTCATCCTCAAAGTACACCCCGTCCACGTCCACATCCGACGGCAGATTATTGTCATTATTGACCGGGCTGCTGTCCATCAGTCCACTGCTGGACTCCTCCTCATCCGACGGGGTGGCCAGGAGGATGCTACTACTCCCGTGATTATTCACCTGACTGTTTCGATTATTGTGGTGGTGGTTGTTCTGCTGCTGTAAATTCTGGTTTCCTCCACCTCCGAGGAAGCTTCCAATCCCTCCACCACCTCCTCCCTTCCCCGCCACTTTAGAATTAATAAAGTTCATTTTCAATGCAGGATCCGTATCACTGTTGAGGAGGATGGGATGATGGTGGTGGTCGATGCTGAAGAGCTCCTCCGTGTCCAGCTCATAGTCTTCCTCGAAGTCTGTGGACTCCTCGGGGATTATCTGCTCCCGGCGGATGTCCAGCTGCTTTTTCAGCTCGGCTATGACGGAGTGCAGCTCAGTCAGCCTGGCCTCGTAGACCGAGGCGGCGGACTGGCTTTGTTGGGCGGAGTAGGGGGAGCTTGGATCCGAGTCTTGAGGGGCTTCAGTCTGAAATAAAAAATATTTTCAACAATTAAAAACAATTGCTATGACAGATTCAATTCTTCCGACAAGAACACCAATCTGGGTGAATTAAGAGATTTAGGAATTAATTTTGAAAATAAGAATTTTTATTTGAAACATTTCACTACAAATGAGGTTACATTGACAATCATTAAATAACTCTACCTTGAATAAATCTGAATTTGAAACATTTCATTTCCACCCGTTTCCAATCTCATCCAACAAAACTGACACAACATATTTTACAACAGACAATCATTTTGTTTCTTCCATTTTAAAACTCGAGAAAAACAAAACGACTAATGAGTTCCGACACAGCCTTCCAAAATATTCCACCACCACATTTACTCTCCTCCTCCATCCATCCATCCACCAGCCAGACTCATTCCAATGGAATAAATAAATTTCCCTTTCCCCACACAATCTCCTTCCTGCTTCCACAAATCTTCCATCACAATCAGACAATCTGCCCAGGACTCAATAAAAAAATCGCTTCGCATCCAATCCTTTTACTTATCTGCCTACGCCGCCCTCGCACTTTATTCCATATTCCATGGTTTTGATAAGGATCAGGAATGGATTTCCGAGGATGAATACAAAATGATGAAGATGATCAGGACGAGAAGGATGTCAACCCAAACATTTATAAAATTATTCATTCTTTTTTCTGACAAGTTTATCTCTTTTAGATTTATTCCAACTACATTTGTCTCTGTTCCATCTTCCTCCACAAGAGACATAAAAATAATTCTTTTTTAACTGGAAAAAATCCTCCTACCCTGCCAATCCAGGGAAAATCCTGCATATTCATTCATTTCTTTTGCTGGCACAGCTTCCACAAAACTGCTGCCACCACCACCGCTACCATCTTCCCATTCCTCCACATCACATCCCTCCGCTGATTAAGATAAAACTCTCACTCCAAAAATGAGAAATGAGCTTGAAATCCGGTTGATCCAACCATATTTCCTCCCGCATTCAAAACTAGATAAAAGCTCTCGAAAAAAAAACGGCCAAAAATTTCTCAAAAAAAACTCATTAATAAGATTAGTCCCCCATCCATCCTTCCCAAAAACTGCTCCAAGATAGGAAAAAGATTGAAGATAATGAAGCCCAAAAAGAAGGAGTTGCTAATTCCATTCCAAATTCTAACCAAGCCATTCATATTCATTTTTTCCTTTATGGAACATGAGCGCAGTTAAAGCTCTTTTTTTTTTAGAAAAAAAGAACTTTCCTGTAAAATGGATGATGATTTCGATTTAATTTGGAATTCAGTGAAAAAAATAATTCTGCTGGTGCTGCATCCATCTACTTATGTATGTATGTCCATTTATGTGTTGGCCCACATATTTTTTTCGTAACTTTTTTCAACTCATGATCATCCATGTACATTTTTTTGCACGCGGAATAAACCAAGCCATATGTATACACGATGGAAAAAATATATATGCTACAAGTGCTACTCTAATGAGTCTTGTTTGTTCTTTTTTCCTCAACTCCTTCATGGACATAGTTCCCCTTTTTCCTTCTCCAACTTTCTCTTGTCTCATGATGTTCTACAAGCTTGGATGATTATGATGGTGGTGATCATCATCTTTTCCTTCATATTTTCCTTTTATTCTTTGCCCAACAACACACAACATGAGAAAATTTAATAATAAAAAATGGAGCCTAACAAGTAGGTTCCCTCCACCAGACACATACGTAACACGACTTGTTTAACATGAATGGGAAAAGAGAAAGAAAAGCGTGTAAAACTTCTTGGGTTTAATAGAGGAGGATGATGTTGATGAAGATGATGGAGAAAGATGACCTGCTTTTTTCTTTTTTAACAGAAAATAGAATCTTCTCGAAATATAAAAGCAAAGCAAGAGGATCGAGTCCAAATATTACGTAAGCATGGACTGGAGAACGTGCTGCTCTCATTTTTGTTTCGCTCTGTGTGTTTGTGTAAGGTGGGGTTGGATGAGGATAGGATCACCATCATCAACATATCATGTCATATCATTTCAGGAACAAACTTCGTATTTTTTACGAACTGAACCTGAACTACATTTTCCTTTTTGATGCGGCTTCAGTTGGAGGAGTTCCAACTAACTTCCACTACAACCAACTCACTTGAGACTATATACGATGGTCTCAAACGAAATGTCATGGTTATTTTTGATAACGTTACACCTGGCGAAATATGTTGGTTGATTGCATTGATCATTATTGGGAGTGGGCAGTCGAGCGCATATGTAGTTTGTAAATCTATGGCCGAGCGAGGTTACAGTTTTTTATGCATCAATTTGATATCATTGTGCTGATATCGTCGTAGGTGCTGTCCTGTTGTTGGAACGATACAGAGGCCAATTGAGATTCGAAAATTAATTTTGAGTCACCATTTTCTTACTAGCTGCTTCACAAACATATTTTCGAAAAACCGATTTCTACGATGGATGCTTTGGACCTGATGAACCGAGACGTAATGAATGCCACTTTTGTTAATCTAATTATTATGCATGTACTCATTTTTGATACTGGGTTGCGCGGCTGAGCTCTGGCTAATTATGCTAAGAGTTTCTTCCCTTTCCACATACACATACATACACAAGCTTGATATTATCCCATTTAAAACGGTCTGGGGTACTTTGAGATATCCCGTTTTACTTTCCGGAGATTCCGTCGAAATAAAATTGAGCAATTGAAATAATCTAAAAAATCACATTTAATGTTTTGTTAAATATTGTTCCAATTTAGTTCATCGTGTGACCTTCCTGGGGCTAGGGTGAAGGTGGAATCACAAATATCGCCGGCAGCCTTGTCTCCAATTCGATTCCAGAGGAACCCGGAACTGCTCCCGAGTTCCCAGTCCCTATCGTCGCGATCCTGCTCAGCTCCGAATAATTGATCCGGATCCCACGACCACCCATGCTTCCCATTTCTTCTGCCACCACCACCGTCCCTTCAATGTTCCTTCCCCGTCGTTGGCGTCGACTTCCATACCACCACCGCCACCTCCCCAGACAAAACTGGAGTGCCGTGATCTTCTCGATAAAGCCAACGTAAATTAATGGACTCAACCAGAAGAAGATGAGGGTGATCAAGGCCAGCCATTTGGATCCAATTTTGATGAAGGTCGTCAGTCCAAAGACGTGGAGTCGGCGGACTCTATGCAGGAGCATGACTAGACCGGCCGGGATCCACAACAGGATGAAAACAATGGAGTGGACACAAACGAACCGGATCTTTTGGACCCTCCTCCTCATCCTCCGGTTTGGGGTGGGTTGGAGGAGGAAGAGGTGGCCCAGTTTGGAGCGGATTTTCAACAACGCTGTTGGATAAAAATGCAAATTAGAAACGCTTGATTAAGTTATAAATAAATAAGTGACCTTACCATAGATCAGGTAGCCAACGACAGTCAAATGATAAATGATGAACCTCAACAGCTCATAAATGAAAGTCCCGCTGACTGTGAGCTCCCCCAACCATTCCACCTAAAAAAAGAGAAAGCACCGTGCATAGTTTGTTAGGCAAATAAAAATATTGAAATGGCAACATTTTTGCTTACCGATTTACAGTCCCCTCTTTGGTTCTCCTCGTCCTGCTTGTACTTCATCATGAAGATCATGGGAATGCTGACAACCGCTGCTTGGATCCAGATTAGGATGAGAATGATTTGGAGGAGACTAAAGCACCCTCTGGGGATGGCCCTTGACGACGACCGAATGATTTGATAAATTATACCGACAACATTCAGCGGGAGGGCGGTGTACATCATGTCTTTACAATAATGCAAAAAAAAAATTACTAAAATAATTTGGTCGCTTATGTAATAATTTTGTTGTGGTGCAATTGACTTTATTTTTGAAACTTACTTCCCAAGTAGAACAAGAGCTCACAGAAGCCAGGCCGGGTTAGATTAGCCCGAAAATACCATTTATCCACGACGTACGCCGCTGTCACGGAGGAATAGCAGATGGCAATGGTGGACAAGTGGGCGACGAGAACGCTGACAGGTCTGTAGAAGAAGAAAAATCATCCAAACAAGTTTAAATCTCAAATTTAAATAATTTTATGTGGAGAGAAGTTAACTAGGGTGAACCATAATTACCGAACTCTTCTTCTCCGCCCACAAATGACCACAAAAATCGCCCTCACATTTACAGCAACGCTGAACAAACAAATGACTATTAGGAAAACTGGTTTGGACATGATGACGATGATGTTCCAATTAAAAACAAAAATGCAAAATTAAATATTGCGCAATTGTAAGGTTTGCTACAATACAAACAACTGCTCACTTTCCCCGAGGACAGACCACCACCTAATGAAGGTGAACTGGGGAAAGTAAGCCGTTGTCTTTTAATTTCCGAGTGATTTCTAAGAGCAGCAAATGTGTGGCCATTGGGCAAAGGCAAAGAAACAACGGAGGCTGAATCACCTTGTCGGGTCTAGGCACTTTGCTCTTTGCCAACCAATTGCTCTCTGACTCGATTGCTCCTGGGTCCGACTGCTATTTGTACTGTACATTTTGCTCTTTATAATTTTTGCTCCCCAACCTGATTTCTCCTTGCACATTTGCTTTTCAAAGATATTGCTTTACGTAGCAGTGAAAGCAGAAGCAGACTATAAACTGTAATATTTGTAGCCTAATTTGCATGAATTCGAAAAAAAACGGAAAAAGAAACACAAATAACTTGGCTTGTAAAATTGGGCAAAGAGCAAAAGATACAAAGAGCAGTTGGACCCAAGAGCAATCGAGTCAGAGAGCAATTGGTTGGCAAAGAGCAAAATGTAAAAGGGCAAAAAGCCGGCTACCACGATTTATCCCTTCAAGCACCTGCTTGTCCTCTCGCTTCCGGAAATCGGGAAAGTGGAAAACAAGAAATGAACAAAGAAGAACGTACTAGAGACATTAGATTAGGAAAACTAAAAGAAGCGGCTTTTCTTCAGAAATAGTTATGTTCAAGTACGAAACAAAGTGCCGTCCATCCGGGAT
>JAQGAI010002270.1:0-12638 GCA_034696905.1 Lepidocyrtus violaceus
CTGGCCTGTTTTTAAAGGTGATATGTACCAATAAAAAACTAATGTACTTAACAGTTTCTTTGTCAGTTGAAGTTAAAAAAAAGTTGGGCTGGGGAAAAGTAAAAATGGAAGAAAAACTTGTTGCCACTGCACTGTTTTACCTTGAACTAGGGAAACTAAACCGGGGAGATTCTTAATGACACACACTCGGCTCGCATTTAGTTCCCCAACTTTTGGGGTCGGGTCTGGGTTGGACTGGAGTGGAGTGAAAATGACTGGTGCATTCTAAACCGAATTAGTTTTTTCCCCATCCCTCCTCAATTTTCTCCCAAAAAAGATATCCTGTTTACTCCCCATATGATGATTACAGTTGTTTGTGCCTGTCTGTTCTTAAGTGCGAACGTATATCATTTTCACCGTTTAAGATTCACTTGAAACTTGGAATACTCTGATGAGTTGGTGGGAAGGAGGGAATTTTGTAAGTAACTAGGACTCTAAAATTGTATTATAAAAAAACCACAACGCATCAACGTAATATAATGGTAAAGGAGGGGGCTGAAGGGAGCTGATCCCACCCGGTATTTTAAAATGAGCGGAAATGTTTCATTTCCACAGTTTCCACAGTCTCATTACTCATTTAGAGCTTTTCCCAGCCGCCACATCCCCCTCCTCATTTTAGAATTTTGGAGTAGTAATCCTAAGCTAGGTGTAGTGTTCCCCTGCCATTGCTTCATCATTCCATGGGAGTGAAGACCTAAACCCAGACCAAGTGCAATACATGTAAAAAGAGAATTTAAGTGAGTGAAAGGCAAATGGGGAAATCAACTTTGTAAAAAGCTTTTCCTTTCCCCTGCTGGCGGAACAAAACCAAAGCCATGACTTTCGTGTAAAACATGGTAGTCTGTGGCGGGGGTTATGAGTTTCGACCTAGCCTACTCCATCCAAATTTGCATTCCAGCTAGAGTGCCTAGAGGAGAGAGTAGGAGGATGGAAGGTGGTGGTAGTGGTTGGGGTTATGCAACGGGAAACAAGAAAATAAATGGAAGAAAAGTGGAAAGAAAAGGGGAGAAAGGACCGCAAGTGCCGGAGCGGTTTTAATTTCACACTGTCCATCTTACGTCTGTCTTCATGCGCTGCTCACTCTTCTGCTCATGCACACACGTCCCATGCGTTAAAGTTCAAGGAAAACTAAGAGGGAAGCAAACTGACGACGTCCCTGAGAAAGTAAAATTGAAGTTCAGGAAAAAGTTTACGCACAATCCTGGCAACTTTACCATCGTAATTTAAAAAAGCAAGATAAAATTGCCTGGACCAAGGCCTACAACCAAGTTTAGAGCAAGCTTAGTGTGGAAAACTAATACAATTTCTTTCATGTATGTACGAGTATAATAATATGTGTAACTTATGATATGATTTCCAGATGCCGTACATGCCAGAACAAAAATAATGAATGGGAAAGGAAGGCATGAAACAATTTAAGAAAATTAACTTGACTCTTTTCAGTTAGGTTGAACCCCATTTCATCTCCATTTTTCCCGGTTCCTACTTTACTATAAATTGTGTCCAGACTGTAGAGATATGATTTGAAACTTTTTGCTCTTTCGCTCTCTCTCTTTCTCTCTCTCATCTTCTTTTCTCATCTTCATTCTGAATAGGTAAGTAAGCATGTCGCGTGTCGAGTGCAATTGAAGAAGTACGAAAGCACTTTAATAGAAAACTTGGAAAGAGCAACTGGAGGGAGACTAAACGGAGGAGTGAAATCTCGTGAGAAAGTGCGTTTTTCTATTAAGATTATTTGAAACCAGAGACCAACTTGGGAAGACTCAACAGAAGAGGTGGAACATCCTTTTTTGGTTTCACTCCACTGTTTTACTTAGAAGGGAGTACGGGAAAATGCACTTTCCCTCTGAATGCTTCTCTGTGGTCTAATAAACATTAGGGAAGTAGCAGAGCGTTATACCACAATACAATCTCAGATGGAGAAATTATGCACATTGGTGTGTAGTCTGTCTGTAAAATGATTTGAGATACGTTATTGCGTAGAGCCTCTTGCTCCTTTGTTAACTTTTCTGTATTTACATTAGTGCTGCTCACAAGGAGAAAATTAAAATGAACTTGTGTGACTCGAAGAAAACCGACAAGGAGCCAGGGTTTAAAGGGGCTAAAATTGCTTTCTCCTCCACTTTTTCTTTTCAAATAAGGGGGAAAGTTTTCTTGCTTTTTGGTTTTGGGGAGGAACGTGTGTACTAACCAAATGCCACACGCCATACCCAGTCCCTTTCTCAAACATTGAAACAGCTTGGCTTGGACCTCTTTTCCGCTAGTCAACTCAATAAACTGCATTTTGTCCTTCAATCCATCCATCCAACCAAACACATTGACAAACCACGAGACACAGATTTTCCATAAATGTAAATTTTCCTCTTTTTCTTTCATTGTTTAGAAGTGGAAAAGAAAAAAAAAGATACAAAAGAAGAAAGGGGATTTTTCAGATACAATAACCATTTAAAATTTTGGTATGCAGCTGCAGTGAATCCCGATCAGAACCACCACAAAATCTCAAAAAACTGTCTTTTTGTAGCTGTTGATAATGATATGACAGAGTCTCGTGGCATTTAAAAGGGGAAGGGGATTTCTTGGAATATAAAGTACAAATAATTTCTTCCCTTTAAAATTGAAACTTTTTAACAGATTTCTTTACATCGTTCCCTAAAACTTAAGCATGTACAATTTGAAATGATAAGAACTAGACTGACATTTATTTACTGCAGTGGTGGTGGTGGAGGTATTCCAGAAAATAAGGGAAAGCCGCAAAACATTAGTTTTTTAAACTGGAATAATGACTTTTTCCTTCCAGTTATTATTTCTACATGCCCGCATCGTCTTTCTTCTTCCTGGTAATGGATAAATATGATGATGATGGTGGAGGAACATTAATGGAAAAATAATTTCTCTCTATTTTTAAAAGTCACCTTCATTCCACACACTAAACACTGGGGGGAAGGAAGAAGTACTTTAACGATGTGTGCTCACCACCACCATCCCCATTAATATTTTCAGCATTTATGCCATTTTTCAACAAGAGGAAAACGACTAGAGGAGGTAAAATCTGCAGCAAAAAGTAAACAGAAAAATATATATCTTTCATCATATAATAAGCCCGAAGGAAACTTTTTTTTTGACAAAACTTCTTGGGTCCAAGTTTTATTTTTTTACCCATTCCAGCCATCGTCATCATCATTCTATGTATGCGTTGAGTTTGGCTGGTTTTCTTAACTTAACTTGTCCTTCCCTTGAGTCCTTTTTTATTATTTCTACTCTTTTTTCAACATTATTTTTTTTTCATCGAGAGAGTGTATTTTATTCACTTCCACACAACCATCACCAAATCACTCATACAGACAAAGAAAGCTGGCGCTCATGATGTTCTATTACTCTCCTAGTTGGAGTTGAGCACCCAATAATACATCATTGAAAAGAAAGTTTTTTTTAAAAGAGGAGGAAGCCTTGTACTTAAAATATGATATGAAGTAGAAGCCGAAGGATGGCGGCAGAAGAAGGGACAGGAAGAAGAAAGTAATAATGCCGGTACTGCTGGAGAGCCTGTTCTAGAATAAGTCTGCATTTTTTTAAAACTCAGTTGGAACAATTTTTTTCTGAATTTTTATGATTGCCTCCACCACTGGGAAACTACCTATCTAAGAAAAATTGTGTTTCATTGTCAGGCTTCTTTAAATGAATGTACATACATTACATTACTTTCATATATGACTTATTTGACTTTCTCCTTCAACTGGTTGGGTGTTGATACTTTGGTTTATGATGTTCTTTTCTTTGCGCTTTCTCCCGTCGGTTTGGTTAAAAAAATGTTCTTCCAAGATCTCATATTAATAGTCATTTTTGTATAAAGTGCAAAAAAGACGGAGGAAGGAAAAAGCAATGAGAGAAAACTAAAGAATGAAAGGAGGAGAAAGGAAGAGAAAGAGAAGTAAAAAAAACTTTTTTTCTTCTCTGGTTTTTTAGAATCTAAAATTGTGTATTAAATCGCTTAAAAAGGGAGGATGTGGAAATTTTCTACTTTTTCACGCACAATATAACCAGACAGACAAAAAAACGTATAAAATAAAAAAGGTGAAGAGAAAAAATAGGAAAGAAATAAGTACATATATATAACTTGTGAAGACGTCAAGGGATATAATATTATGATACGTTATAAAAAAAGACGAGGAGCACTTGTTTCCATTTCAGTGAATTCATTTCCAGACATTTCATGTGAACCCAAACGTATGCGGAGTGGGGTGTGGAGTGTAGGATGCAGTGCAGTGCTGTTTCCCTCCTACTTATATGGGCACTGATTCTGATTTTGAGGATTGTTGAAGTAAATGTGAAGAATTTTTTATACATTTTCTTATATAAGTAGTTGCTCATGGTTCAGTCCAGCCTTGAGTGGGAGGAGGGTAGTATATTTATAGGAAAATATGACTTCCTAATTTTTTATACGTGTGGAAGAAAATCGGAACTTTTCTAATAATGTGTAATAAAATGACAAAAAGAAATATTTTTATTGCAAGATTCCATCTTCATAATAGTATCCATATGCTCCTGCATAAATATTTTTACTTGACGTAGTGAGTTATTTTCTCAATGAGATGGGAGATGATTTGATGGTATGGGCATGGGCCATGCTGCTGCTGGTGGTGACGAGGATGATGGGGGTAACTTATCGTATAAATCGAGGAAGTGTTTTTCCCTTTCTTATTTAGAAGAGCTTGGTAGTATACGTAGAAGAAGATGGAGGTTGAGGTTACACCCTTTTGCTGCATACGTAATATTACATAACTCAGCCAGCGTAAGAATGCCATTGAGCTTGGTGATGGAAACTGATGATAGCCAAAAGTAAAAGAACCTTTGACATATGATGGATATTCCTGGTTGAAAAATAAAATATTAAAGCGATAGCTTGGGAAAATAACATCCAAAGCTTGATTTTTTTCCTCGTCATTACGGTATTTTAATAGATATTTTAATGGATGCTTTTAGGATTAAATATTACTTTGGACTATTGGATTTTAAGTTTTATTGGATGTCGTGTCAGTAAAATTATGGATATTTTATGTCATTTATAAATTTAAAAATTTAAGTGTGACAAGATGGTTTTAATGAACGGGCTGACATTTTACATTATAGACAGTGACTATCTCTAATATGCTCTTGGTTTAAACTAAACTAACAGTTCTTCCCAAAAATAATTCCGTATCGTTAACCTTCGTTATCCTGTTCATATCCTATGAGTAAGCTGGTAGTGGTAAAAAATCTTTTTAGTAATAGAAAACCAGAACTAATTATGTAATATATCTCCATGTGCTTAGCCGGCTGCGGTGTGAAGTTAAAACTTTGCAGTTATTTCATTTAATGGTAACCTCAATTCATGACTCATAAGCACACGAAAAGATATATCGGTCAAGAGAAAATGTTTTCTCATTGCATCGCATCGGGACACGCCATTGCACTCCAAATGGGAAACAAATTTGTTGAACAAAAGATAATGAAATGAAAAACAGAAAAACAAAGACGAATGCCTAGTGCCGAAACCAGCAGTACCAAAATCCTCTCCTTCTTGAACAGAAAGGACATAACACAAGTCAAAACTTGCTTCCACAATTACAAAAATGGCAATGAGCATTGTATTTGTGTACTGCAACAAAACACGAAGGAAGCAAAACTGTTTTTTTTGCAGCTGGAACAAGACAACCACGACCAAGTGAAGTGAACTAACTAAAATAGCCCAACCATACCATAAAAAGTAAGGGAAGGAAGAAAATAATGATGCTGATGATAATGATGATAGGAGTACTGTCACTACAACAAGGAAACTTCAACTTCAATGGTGTTACTTTTTCCTTCAACCCGTCTTCTGCTTTTTTCCTTTAGCTGCCGCTTACTCTTAAGGATGACGAAGATAATCATCAAGATAAAGACAGGAACGGATAGAGTAAACAAAACAACCCATTAGCTCTGTTGTTGTTTCTGGAAAATGGGCTTAAGCTTATGATGAAGGGTATGTACCCCTCCTATTTTATACTTTTTTGTGTTCTTCACAACCTCACATGTTTCCAACTTGTCTCCGGATCTCTAGGAAAGATCCAAGCCCAAGTAGAGAGAATAAGTCCAAAATATGATATACTTAGCTCATGACTAAGACTTGAGGCATTTCTTCCAGAAAATAAGCTCGCATAAGGAAAAAGGAAGGGACAAGTTTGTCATTTCCCTGTTTTCAACAATGCTGCTGGTAAACAACAGCAAACATATGACAACCTTAGTTTTACCGAGAAAGATCCAAGCTAAGAAAAAGAAAAATAAGGGGAAAAGGAAAATTCTTGTGACGGGGGTTTCTTATAAAAATGACGTTAGAATGAAGTGCCCAAGACTTGCATGGTGTTGTTGGCTGGCTGTTGCTGTTACTGGTTAAGTCCAGCTAAACAAGACCAGATGAGATTCCGGAGAACAACATCCAAGGCAGCTTTTTGGAAACTTATTCGGGACACAATAGAAAAGGGACACTAGACTAGACTCATCCCTTGATATATGATGCTGGCTGCAATGGGATGAAAGGAGACGGGAGGTCTTCCACAAAATATATGGAGTTGGTGAACGGGAACCGGGGACGATGAATAACTTTGCTCCGAGAGCATTGCACAGAAATGGTTCTACTATTTTGCAACAAGGATGCGATGATGCACGCATCCCTACACATATGTGCATGTGAAATGTATGTCCTTAGAAGAAATCAAGAGGAACATTATATCTTCCTGTCAAACACATAACTGAACCTAATGTATATGGTTACCCCATCCCAGAATAAGTAAAAAGGTTATAGGCTGTCCCTCTTCTTCGAGCAACGGGTATTAGAGATGCATATATGGATAATGATCATGATAATAGTGATGCTCATGATGATGATGTTGACGAGAATGGCTCTCGAGCACAAGTGCAAAAACAAGTGCCCCCAAGATGAAGAGAGAGCCCTCTTACTTTTGCTATATATTATTTGAAGATTTACTACACAGTGGTATTCTTTTGGGGGTATTAGGGATACTCGAAGAGAATTAACGTATTTTGTTCTGGTTTTCTCCCGTGCATGCATAATAAATTCTTTAGCGGAGGGAGTCTGCACATCCACAACAAAAGCTAGAAATTATCTCATCTCCATGTTGCTGTTGTGCAGGGATGGTACTTATATAGCTACCTACTTTTGCTTTACTGGGCTTATAATTGGTTGTTGTCATTGTCCTCTTTATGCTTCTTTAGGATGACTATCCAAATACAGCTGGAAAAACAACGACTCCAAAATAAATTGCCTGATTCTGATTGGCAAAATAAAATAAAAATCCTCCTTGAATTGCTCATTTGGTAGGATTGATGTTCGCAAAAATTGGATTACTAGGATGGTGTGTTGTTATTTTGATAAAATTATACTTTCCAATAACGGTAATTGGGTCGAGAATCAAGTATATAGCAGTTTAATATTGCCTGCCTATTTTGCTGAAACTTTCACTGATACCATTATAATTAGGTGAAAGTTGAAAGGAATCTGCCATTATTTTTGCGGATTTAAAAAGTTCTGAAAACTCTTAGCAAAAGTAGTTTTTAAAATTAAATTAAATTAAAGTGTACGTAGAAGACGGTATCTTGCAAAGAAAATTTCATTTAAAAAAAATACAAATATACTAGTATGTCAATGATGAGCCTCCTAACTTAATTAGCAAAAACCTGCCACGTGCCGTCCCAAATAACCTTATCCCACTATAAGAATATCCAATGAGATTTCCTTTTTCTTCGTTGGAGGAAAGTTTTTTCTTCTAAAAACATAATGTTTTAGAATAAACATGTAGGTAAGTCGAAATTGAAAATGGTTTACCTAACGTTAAGTTTGCAGAATTTGTTAGCACTATTATAACTAAAACAGCAAAGGAAAATGTCCCGATCCGAAGATTTAGCAGATTTGCTCCCCGCAAAGCAAAATACACTAATTTATTGTTCTCTACAGAAAAGTGTTTTGTGCAAACTTTTTCTCAAAGACTTTTCGTGAAACTGGTTTGGCATGCAAAGGGGTAATTTCGATGAGATTATCAGTGCTGATTTAGAGTTCACAAACAAGGTTATTAATTCCTTCATGATTTTTGACTACCGGTCCTCCGGGGAGAAAATTGAAAGACCTATTTAGACTTCCCTGAATTGTTTTTCTCACTTTTTTGCTCCTTTCTAGAACACTGGCCCAAAACAGACCGCCTACGGGTTAGTTAGTCCGATGGCATGAAAGATAACGTCCAACCAAATTACAAAGAAATTGTGAGAGAAAAAGAGAAAAGTGAATGATCTGACCTTCCTTCAGGTGGTAACTTTCCATAGTTCCTTGCCTTTTTCCACAGAAATTGTCCCAAATGATTGATGGAATCTTTGCCAACTTTAATTTCTTTAATTAATTGAGCATTAATGAACATTATAATCTAGTTTAAAACAATGAAGTACTGAAGTAGAGAAATTCTATCCAGTAATTTGAGGAAACTGTTCCAAATAAAATTATACTCTTTTCATACTCCTGCAAAGGAATTGAAATATAAGCCGCAAGGTTGTTTGGTGGAAAGTGTAACGAATATATTATTTTAATTCTCCGTGGCTATTTTTTGTTTTCATTTTGCTCCCCAGTTCTGAAAATTCGTCCCACATTGAATCTCACATAACCAACTTTAATTTCATAACCCATTGACTGTTTATATGAACCATGTCATTAAATATAGTTCCTCCGTGCATACCGACAATTACACCGAAACGTTGAGACTCTAAGCAGATTCCGTAGCGTTATAAACTGTGGAAAGAAGAGAGAAATAGCTTTGCTTTAGAATGAATTAGGATGATAAGCCTGTCACATACACATAAACAAACCCAAGAGAGCAGCAGCGTTTCGGTATTTTTTTTTTGAAAGAAAAACAAAACTTATTTATTTGAGTAAGTAAAAAGTAAATTTGCCATAACCAAGTTCAAGTGCGCATGTTATGATTTTATTATGATTGGGCATATTGTAGGATCAATAAATATAAGAGTCATTGTAATCATTTTGTTAGCTATGCAATATTATGTAAGCAAAGATATATTTTTAGCTCGAAATAGAGTCAACATTTTTATGTGTTCATTCATATGCGGCTTATAAAATACAGAGAGAGGGCATTTAATATTTATGAAGTGAATGGAAAAAAGTGTAGCGCTGAAGCGTTTAGAGGGAAAATACTTACTTGAGAGAGTGGAAGATCTGACGGATTTACGACTTGAGGACTTACACACATGCACGGCATTGCTGGTATGTTAAGGAGGCTTGCTTGGAGATATCCATATTTTTTTCTCAAAATACCAACCACCTACATTACCTCCACCTCCCAGTTTTACTAAAGCCACCACAACCACCACCACTATTTATGCCTGTCTGTCGGCTTCGTGTTTCCGTAAACTACTGGTTACGTTACGTCCTGCCCTGGCTTGGGAGGATATTTAGGCCAAGCAAAACTGGCTTGGAATCATTCAAAAAACAATTTTATGTAGGATATCACCGGAGGAGGAAGTGAAGGTAGAAAAAAACCTCGCTGTTACGATATTCCACAACCACTGCACTCCTTGTTACGCTACTTCGGGCATAAATATTTTTATGAAAATGTCTCAATTCTCATGTTATGTTAAAATAGTGTTCTTTCTTAGCCACGCTGAAATATGTTTACTCTCTGCTCTTTGCCGTTTCCTTCATTTTTTTCTGATGAGACACGCGTGCCCTACTGTTCTGCTGTTGAAGGAGTGCAGGATCCTTGCCTACTTGTTTCCAGACATGGTAATTTCAATTGTAGAAATGTTTCGGTAAAATTCTTCCACCGTTTAGATCCTTGTAAGGAAATCCAGCTAGCTTCAGATTTTCGCATACGAAAAAACATCTCTCTAAAGCTCCTTTATTTATCGACTGGGAAAAATATCCCCGCCATTATTTAAATTACTTCTGGAAAATTCAATGAAATGCGGACGGGCATCAAAAATATATTTCTACAAATGTAAACAATTTTGAAAACAATAAACATTGTGTGAGGCATTGTGCAATGCAGCGTATGCCCAGCTACAATTTCCAACATGGCTTTTTTCTGTTATAGCTTAAAATAAACGAAGCATATCTAAATGATTTCTCACAAGGAATACCACACACGTTTCTCTTGTTTTCAAGTTAAAGTTTTTTCTTTTCTCGAATGAAAATGGCCATATATTTTTGTTTATTCTACCAATTTATTTACAAGTAGCCATTCACGTTTTTGTACACCACTCACGTTCACGTGCTCAGTATTACAAGAAGATCTCAAACCTAGATCAACGCTTTGATAAGTAAAAGTGGAGAAAAGAGTGGCATTGACAGTGGCCGAGAAGAAAAGGAGTGGTTGTGGTGGTATGTAGAAAATTGCACATCACGGAAAAGGGATGGAATGGCATGGTCAATCCTGAAGAAATCAAGAATTACGCACTATCACTTTCTTTTCTTTTCCTCTTTCGTGCATTGCATCGCATATTATATATTTCTCCACTCCGGCCGAGTTGGGTGAGCGTGGTATATTGCTTTATTCATTTGATTTGAAAGTAAGCAGTAGAATAGGTATTCGGTTCGGACATGGCATGTTCTCAAGTCAAACCCTAAGCCCAAGCTTTAAACAAGAATGGGCCGGCTGAAAATACTCCGACGGATATTTTCCAGGAACCGCGTTCCAATTTCATTTCATTCATAATGATAAAATTCCATTTGAATACTTAGGAGAAAAGTCAATGGACTCTTGGCCTTCAGTCGTTTTCGTACCACCGCAGACTTTTGGTATTCATTCTCCTTTTCATTGGTCATAGGCCCTTGAAGGAGAAAATTGGAAGAAAATTTAGGAAGACAATTGCTAAAGTGCGTGTGCCGGGATGGAAGGAGTTTATTCTCCAGCTCACTTCCTCTTTTCAATTGTAATTTAAAATATGAAATAGACAACAGATAGGCTCCTCTCCTCTGTGTCCATTCCTAAAGAAAAGGCTCACGAAACGATGGGATCCTTGCTATGTAAACTAAAGGCTTTCTTTCGCTCCAGTCAAAACTACACAGAATGCCTCCACTCCCAAGACTCCCCCAAATTTGGCGTTCTAAGCTGGAAACATCATCAATAAGATGGGGAACATAACTTCACGGCGGACTGGTGAGTCGGCTGGCTGGTGGAGTGTGTGGACTCTGTGAGAGCTGCTTGTACGAAACAAAACAAATATTATTGGAAAAGAAACAGAAGCTTCGTTTTAATTGAGATGGCTAATAAATCTCATCCTTTCTATCGTCTACCAAGAAAGACGTCTTTGTGCTGTAGTCACTAGCCCACATTGCTTGGTACATCCTTCCACCCATAAGGAGTCCATTCCACGAAGATGTGATGCTGCTGATGATGATGGTATGCTGCTGTTATATGTATATGGGCTTTTCAAAACTTTTCAAACTCTCAACTCAAGTCCCTCTTCCTCAACTACACACACAAAGTTTTTGTTTGTACTCCTCCAGCCTTTAAGACAGAGCCAGGGTCATTAATTACAAATTACACAAGAAAGTAGTGGGAAGCCCCTTTTGAAATCTAACATGAAAAGGGAGATCAATACATGATACTTGATTCAAAATGAATTAATGTTCGGAAGAAAACTCCTCTGCCTTATATGCCTTGAAGAAATATGGAATGAAATTAAGATTTTGACGATTTATATAGCCCATCAGGCATCTCCATCATCATCAGAGGATATATTCGTACATGTGATATTTTGGTATTTGAACAGTAGCCGCATGCACTGCACATGTGTAAAAAAAATATGTTATCATTATAGATCGGCGGCGGTGGCTCTCCTGATCCTGTCTAAAACTGCGGCTATGTGGCGTAGATGAAGTGGAAGGAAAATTTTCAAGCATGATGATGAAGAAGAAGAAGAAAAAACTTTCTCACAGAGAAAAACTTATGCTGCTGGAGAAGAAGCTGGTGGGTTTGATATGGTGGCTTGGCTTTTGAGTTCTGTTCGTCCCAAAGTTAAAAGAAGAAGTTACAATAAAATAACATGAGCCATGAGCCAGCATCTATAGTTTCAGCCTGGAGGAAAAAAATGGAAGAAAAGCTTTTGATCCTCTTTTTACAACCTTTATACTTTACCTTTTGAAGCTGATGTGATAAGATATCTAATCAAGACACATTCGTATTAAATATCAAGCGCTCTCAAGAAGCGCAACACAACCCATCATATCACATTCTCTGGAAAATGTATTCAATGAAGAAGTCAATTGCAGGAAAGTGAAGTCTCGAGAAAAAAAGGAAGTGATGGTGGTGGCTCCCGGTCCTGGCTGACTACTAGCTGTGTGGTTTGCTGTGGTATGTGAGAACTTAATAAAAATCTTAGCGTGAGTTAACTCCATATAAGGGCCTCTCTGAGATATGACGTAAGATACAATTGACTCTTGAGGGAAGAAAGAGGGCTTGGTAGAGTAGCCAGCTCAAGCAACAATATAGCAAGCAGCAGCGTTGTTAACTAAATGCAGCTTCGTTTTCCTCTTCATCTTCCTGTTCTATTTATTGCCCATCACA
>JAQGAI010002271.1:0-12637 GCA_034696905.1 Lepidocyrtus violaceus
CACAATTTGTTAGTTTCCACTTCCATCCTTGCTATCCACTTTTCTAATACTGACACTTTTCATGCAGAACAACGCATTCCAAATGAGATCGTTGATGAACCTTGCCGAGATTTCTTACCCCGGCACGAACGGCAAAATCCAAAGGCGGAATTAAATACTATTTTTTAGATTTTAATTGATATTACGTTATTGTCTTATATCATATCATTTGATAACTAACTAATTAATATAGCATGTTACTTTTTTTTACTGAACTTAACCTTGACTTGCCAGTCCACAACAATAACTATAACTAGTCTGAATTGATTTTATGATAGAGTGATGCTACATATTTGGTATTTTGTGCTGGTATTATGTGTCTTATGAACACGTTTTTAGTGGGAAGCGACTTTTTTTTACACTTACTTGATATTACCCCATTAGGCAATTTTTCATAGTTTCTTACCAACACTCTAGGAACAAGAACCTGTCTGCATTGCTGATTTTTTAGATACGGATCAATTTCCCAATACATACTCAAAAACAGATAAAGCATTTCTGTGTAGAAGAGAGTTGGACGCTGCGGGTTGTGCGGTTATTAGTATTAGTTCAAAAAGCCTGTGTTTATGAAACCGGTTAGATGCAGAGGTTCGCGGAGGAGTGGATTGAAATAATGAATAGAAAATGAAAAACGCAGAAAATTAAGTCAACAACACTCTTCATTAATATGGATTATGGATGAATGGCCAATGGCTAATCTTATGTACCTATATAATGCCTAATGGTTGGTGTGGGATGATGTGTTGATGCAAAAAAAAACTGCGATTAATGTAGAACCCATGTAGTAGTAGGTAAAAGTTCTCTTTGATTTCTGCGAAAACTCGGAGCAATTTTCCCATTCGGATGTTTACCTGCTACTGCCATGAACTTTATTACGAGGGAACAGAGATTGATACGAATTATGACCAGGCTCCCACTTCAATTCCGAAATGAGGGCAGAAGTTGTCTATCATTCGTAATCTGATCATCGACGTTGACGATCTAGAAACTATGGACTGTAAACAACCCATTCGAATTAGTAATTGGAGCAAGGTCACGGTCACGTAAGAAATGCGATGAAATGCATCGGGTTGTGAGGTTTTTAATTCTAAAAATAGAGGTTGCTTTCTTACATTTTTCACAGGATAATCTACATCATACTTAATTCTAGTTACAAATTTAATCATATGCACAACAGCAAATGCATGTACAAATACATTAATACAAACAACTTTATTATTACATATCTATATTTTAGAATTTTTCTGGTTTTTTGGGCCTATTACATCACAGGTGGAAACATTTTTCTTACTAGGTTACTCAGCTTTATCAACTATTACAACTTCCTGTTGGTTCTGCTGCGGGTCCTACGTTTTATAAGAAAAGCACGGTTTAAAAACGTCAATATAAAATTGTATGTTTAGAATCATAAACTTGTGTGAAACTGATCTTACCTCATCATTTGACACCAAAGTCGCGGCACACGCGATAAAAACCGAGATGGAAAGTAGAACTATCATAGCGGTAACAGTAATTGCCTCCATGTTTGAACAGAGATCGGATCCTAAGTGAGTGAGCTTTGGGTTGTTTGGACACTTTCTTGGAAGGAATCAACTGTAAAAAACATTTAAAATATATTGGCTTAGGAAAATTACCGATGGCAATATTGAATTTTTAGTAAAAACTACGCGTATGCTGAAATATTGATTGAAACAGAAACAAATAAACGCAGCATTTTGCAAAGGTCATTAGAATCATAATTTGTCTAGGGACCAATTAAAAATTGTGCATGCATGAATTTGTCATATTATATTATATCATTATCTCAAGTAATGTGCGTAGTACACACTCAAGCACAAAGAGGGCTAAATTTAGCGGGAGGAAATCGATATCCGTTACACTTAATTTTTATACAGAAATGTCTGCGGTCGGTTACCGAAACAGTTTACACTACATTTCAAGTCCCATTCAACTAAATCAAATATTCAACTAAATCAAATATGTATACTATTTTTCTTACCACACACACATATCCCCACCACCAGCATCACCTCCACCGCCGGCATCACAGTCCCCTCCTCCAGTATCACAATTGTAGTCCCAAGCATTTGTGCATCTCCCGTCACCAGTTGCAGCGGAAAACTTAAATGCTCCGGCTTCCATATATTCTCCCATTTGGCTATCAAAATGCATGGCAGGTGGACCCGCACCTCTCTCCTAATAAAGAATTTATCCAAAGATATAAATTCCAAAATCTCAACATAGGTACTCATATTTGGGTCAAAGGAAATGAAAACTTCGTACTTTCCACGGCTGAAAACAAGTACAGCCCACCACAGCAAAAACAACGACAACAATCCCAAACGCTGATATGATCAAGTCAGTCATTTTGAACAGAATTTTCCTCATAAGCACTCGGAAGAGTTTGTACTTGATGGAGAACGGCTTTGGTAAAGTAAATATTCCTGTTCCACATTTACTTGCAGAGAAAGTCCTAAAACTCGAACATTGCTGCTGAACAAAAAAAATACACGGTATTATGCTAATTTGTATGCACGTTCCAATATTAAAAAGCTCCAATTTATCAGATGACGACCATGGAAGAATCCCAGGGACGATTTAATCTCTCACATCTCTCAGTCCGAACTGGAATGGAAATGTTAAAAAGGGAAAGCTTTCTCCGTCATATTATTCCCCCTTTTCCCCTGTACCTCTAATAGGCATCCTCAAGACCAACACAATACGAATGAACGTGTTCTTTCACGAAAGAGAAGAAGGACCGATCACAGCCCGATAGAGGTTGAAGATCTGCGTATCATCATTCTTCTTTTAGCACCGTTCGCATTATAGTCTGAGTGAACGTAGGAGAAAGTTTTAAGTTGGGACTTGGGAGTATCTTCTTCTCCTTCCTCCTCTTCCCGACAGAAAGTCGTTGTCGTTTTCCTAGAGTGCTTGGGAGCTGGAGTATATCAACGTGGTCAGCGTATTTGGTTGGGATGATGATGATGGTGGAGGTGGTGGTGGTGGCGATAATGCATATTCCATCTCATTCTATAGTTCCATCAGCTCCTACTTTTAGCCATGCATACTTCAGCTCTCAGCCTAAGCTTCGGCTATTGCCCTCTCTACTTGTTGGTAGTTTGCAAAATATTTTTTTTTGCTTCGATGTAGAGATTTATTGTTCATTTTGCTTGTGGAAGGATGGACAGAAGGAAACTGCGTGGGTGTTCAATGTCGATGCGCTTTTAGAGGAAATGGCTTTTGTTATGAGGATAGAATGAGGGAAAGTTGCCCAAACGTGTATCGAATTACCTTCCAATCGAATCAAGTTTTATGGGAATTGCTTTCTTTTCATTCCATTTCTATTACAGGGGAATCGACTGGGGTCTTTTGGGACCTTCGAAAAGTAGCCGAATCTAATGGAGAACAATTTGCTGTGATGTAATTTAATTTGACAGTGAACAAGGCGTTAGCCAATGGAGGCACACACACACTGACATATGCAGAAAACGAACAATGTAATTTGTATTTTACATTGCGTTCCAAAAGCTACGCGATTTGTCCAGTTCAAGTTCTAGATGTCTTGCTTTCATTTTTTCGGTATTCTTTTCTCGTCAGACAAGGGATTTACCTTTATACATCATCTCGTTTGGAATTGGGACCGGTACCGGCTATTCAACATCACAGTCGTAAAAAGCAAGATTATAATGTTGAATGTACTGAAAAAATATCAAACTCAACTCAACTAACCAGGTGAAATATGAGATATTCCTGTATTTAATGTTTTATGCTAATGTGCAATATTTTCAATTCTGTAATTTATGCAAAGTAGGCTTATGTATTCATCTTATGCAATTCCTTATGCAAATTTTTTTAATCAATAACGTTTATTGCTTATAAAACGCCTTAATCAATTAATCAACCACACACACAACAAGGTATCGAAAAAAAATTAAAACCTCTTACAAAGACTTGTTACAAAGACATTGATAGAAAAGTGAGATCTGATATTACTTTTAAAAGACGATAACTAACTAGCGAATCCATAAAAAATCTTGTTTACTTATGTAAGGTTGAAAAAAGTATTTCATCTATTTATAAATATAAATAGGAAGATCGTACATAGATGACTTCTTAGATCCCTGCTGCTGGCTACTCATTGCAGATTTATGGGGAAAGGTAGTGGTGGAGGAGGACTGCTTCTTGTCTTGTTTGACATTGTCCTCGTTTCCTTTTATTAGAGGGGCGACCTATTAGAAGTAAGCAAAAAATAGCGTTTTAGTTATTTTTATTCGACCGTGCTTTCTTTCCTTTTTTGCATTGTAAAATCGGAAACTTCAAAACAGTTAAAAATACTTACCGAAGATGATCGCTTTAAAGAGCAACAACAAAAGCTAAATCGGGTTTTCTCCATGATTATATTTTTGAATGGCAAGTCCAAAAATGAGTTTTTAATGTTTTTTAAAAGTAAATTATGATATGAAAAGAAACTGAGATGACAAACTGCCCAAAGCTGTGTTATGTTGTGTCAAGTCAAAGTCTTCAGATCTTCTGACAAACACGGCTCACTAAACAAACTTTTATATACCCAGTTCTTGACAGTGCATGACAATGACGTAAGCAACTACTACGTAGTCAATAATAGTAAACAAATATGAATGCAGGCATTCTATTTTTAATGACGAAAAACGCCTAAACTCTTTAACATTTGAATATTGCATTACAGAATTGGGTAAGTGATACTCTCGCTGTTACAAGTTTGTCAGTGACGTAGTGCGGCACATGTATTGTCTTCTGTACCAATTTTTATTTTTAGGCTACCAACCAAACTACCTTCCCCCATGTTTGTAGCATTCACTCAAACAAGCAACGCAACGAAAGAAGATGACGCATGTTACGAAGTATTTCGAGACTTCTTTTTACCAGAAAATCCAATTTAAATACCTGCTCAATCAAATGCATAAGATGGTTGAAGCATTGACATTCATCTTTATTACTTTCTACAATTTAAATTGCTCTTCATTTTTTTAAGTGTAAGATGATGCATTTGGTATAAATTACTTATTTGGAACTCTGCGTAGCTCATTAAAATCAGGTAATCTATGAACATTGGATCTTTTACCAGAAATTGAAAGAGATACAAGTGTGACGTATGTACACGCTATGGGATCATTGATTGGATTTTTGCGTGCTATATTGATATTTTGTTTTAACGATAAGATGATAATGTGTGGATGAATATTTAGCGTTTGGCAGGTTCAGTAGGTAAAGGGGAGGCAAAGTACAGTGTGCCAAATTGACCATTAAACCTCACTTCATCATTCCAGTATTCGTTATCTTCTTTCACGAATGAATGAGCGCAACTCTGAAAAATTCATCTTAAGATGAAAAACATAAAAGGTGCCATTTGCTGAGCAATTTTTCCACGAGGATTATTCGGGTGAGGCGTTATTTTCCTTGTAACGCAAACAAAGCGAAAGTTTTTTCAAAAATGAACCCCGAATGAATGCTAACTAGGTAATCTGTTTGCGGAAATCAATATCAGTACCATCATCAATCAGCATCCCAAATAAATGAATTTTGAAATCCATATCAGTTGTGTTCTTCATATTTCATGTTTATTTTTAAATCATATCTTTAAAATATTGTTTTCATAAAGTATAACTTTCATAGGATATTTTACAATTACATTTAGCTTATTTATTCTGTCATACATACTACTTCATAAGCTTAACAAAAACCAAAAACTTTACTGACTGCGTTCTTTCTTTCGAGCATTTCACGGTTATTATAGTTCATCAAGTAATATACTGTAAGTACAATTTCCTGCAACAAAACTTGAGCAACAACAAAATTATATAATACATTTAATATGGGAATTCTAACGTGGATTTGTTGTACATATTAACTATTATAATTAAATATCACTGATTCTGATAAAATACATAAAATAAAGTCACTTTCAATCCCATTAATCATATCTTTAAACCGGTACCCGTCCGTAGTATGTCCACCAAAATGTATACATACGGGCTATGTCAAAGATGACAAATATTTCGTATTACTTTTTTATTATCAACCTATCAGCATCCTCATTTATTGCATAGAACATATTCCAAAATAGTGTACAATTTAGTACTACATTATTACTGTTTAGTTAGTGGACAACAATGGCTGATGCGAACCGGAATGATTTTTGTTAAAATTTATATAATACTTAAGGTAGAGAGATGGATAATAATATCTCGTTAAAAAATTTTAATTCCAGCATTTTAACTTTTTTTTGTACAGGACTAAATTAATTAAAAATATCGAATACTGTCGAAAAGTCCGTGCTTTAACCACCTTTCATTCCTTTCCTACCTTCCTTTAGTTTTTAACAGTCTTGTGGACTAAAATAGTCAATATCCAGTAGACTAAAATCCAACCAATTGTGGAAACAAAACCAGGCCATACGTGGGGATGATCAATGCCCCATCCTCGGGTGGCCAGAGAACGCATTGACTCACATGCCATGTTACATGGTACGAGGTATGCGATATATTGGAGGAATTTTGGGATTCCTTCGAGGGGCCAAACCATTCCAGACAAAACCATGTTTGGATAGTAGGATCTAAAATTGTAAAAACAATAACAATTAAACTCCATTTCATATCAACTGGAATTGTTAAACTGATTCTGAGAAGGAATTTTATATTTTGAAAATTACCCAATCGAAACCAAAATCGTTTGGACTTCCTCCGTACAGAATGTGGAAGCCAAGAAGCCCAACGACAGACCGCAAAATCCAATCAACAGGGATAGGATTATACCCCAATAGATCGGCCCATTAAATTCTATCGTGAACATTTGCGTGATAATCAAAAAGATGAGGAGGGTCTGCACAACGAGCACTATGCCTTCGGTGATAAAATAAGAGACAAGGATTTCCACTGTTCTGACACCAGACACAAGGCCACGATCCAACGTTCCACGCTTCTTGTCAGAAATGTGGTTGACACCGCCGGTAATCAATGGACAGAAAAATATAATCCTGTTGGGAGTAAAACAAATCGTTATCAGCTCTGTTCTAGCAATCTTCTCTTCATTCTTTGTATTATCGGAAGGTTCCACCAAAACCATCAAAAGCTCATCATCATCATCATCTCATTGCAAACAGAATGTTATATTCAAGGATAACAGCCAAATCTTGGGTGGAAATAGCTTACCCTAAAATGGCACTTGGAGCAAGGAACTGACGGAAGTTCGTGTCCGTTGATCCATAAATGGGATCTTCCAACTGAAAAATAGAAATAGGTCATTGGTTAATAATCTCTTCATTTCATAGTAACTGCACCGGGGAACTTGAAAAGGAATTGGGCAAGGTACCTTCAGAGGAATTTCTCCAACTCGGCGATCGTATCCACATGACTCAAACAGTTGGACGATGTACTTTTGGAAGGTGAAAAAGAAAGTTGTCCTTATCGTTTCAGCGACTTGCTTACCTATTTTTATTTAAAAAAAAACGAATAAAGTTTAAAAAAATTAACATTTACTTATCATTAACTAGCATTCATCATAACACGATTCCTTAATTTCTATCGCATTGCAAAACATTCTTATAGTCTATCGAATACATTACGACAATGGGCAGATATATAGTTTGCAAAACTCGCTTATTGATGAAACTAGGAGGGAGAAAAACTTGCTTTAAAAAATACGTGACCAATCAGAGGCACGTATTTGTACTGGGATTGTGACATTGAATAATTAGTTGCACCCAGCTTTAAACGCAGTTTGCTGTAACGAAAGTCGTGTCAAATTTTATCCCATTAGCGCCCGGAGTACATAATATAACAACAATAAAATTCCACGTGAACATCAAGGTTACGTTGTTACGCCTAAATGATACTTCTTCAGAGTTTTAGGTTATGATTATCTTTATGTAGGAATTTCAGTTGGTCCACTGATCGTGAGTAATATTTGTAAGCAAAAACGAACTGCAATTTACAGTAAAATATTTGCATTTATTAAACACGTTTGACTTACTTGTCATGTCCATTTCGAAAGAGATAATGGAGCCATTAAGCACTTCTTCAGTAGGCTCAGCTCCACTAATAGCCCTCTCGTACATGAAAGCTGAGTAATTTTGCGGGAAGACCATGAAGCCCCATGTTTTTCCAGCCTTAGTTTGTTCCAGCGCTTCTTCTTCGGTATCAAACGGAATCTTTAAAATCATACAGTTTGTATTAGAATTTGGCTACGTATAACAATGATAGAACACGGATATAAAAACTCTTTTTTTTTGGAAGACTCATTCAATTATGCTTACCAGTTTTAGCGTCCTATTTATCGAATTCTGTCCAGGCAGCAAATCTAAGAACCGACAACTCAAATGTTGTGGAGCACATTCATCCATGGAGTAGTTCTTACAGTCCGAATCAAAGTTGACCACACCAACTTCCAAGTCCGTTGGATCGTTTCCGACAGTTACGCATACATTCATCATTTGGATACATGGGAGGATCAAGACGAAGAACAGGAACCTGGTGGAACAAATGACAATAACATGAATGGATGATACAGTATAATTGTACATTCCTCATTCCAATTAAATCTACGTTCCCTACAGACTATATATAATTGAATCATCCAAGTTTTAACAATCCTCTAACAATTGGGATATTTATATTTCAACAATCAACTGTGAATCAGGTTTCAGTGAGAAATGGAAAATATTTAGCTCACATACCTAGCAATTAATTTTATCTAGATATATTTGTTTGTTTGCAGGAGGAAAGGCTAAATATGGAAAGTGAGAGGTGACCTAACCTACGCATAACCTAGTTCTCCGATGGAAGTGCGTAGCTTAAATGTGTATGGCAGGTTTAGGTATCAGCAAGTAGATTAATTACACCTTGCATCTAACATACAACATGAGAGCATCAAATCAAACGCATTAATTTATTGCTAAAATCGCATTTTAATCTTCAAACCAATTTACCCTTGGACATTACTGGGAGAAGCTATCAAAAGCCATGTGAAATGCAAAAAAAAAACTCATCTTTCTTTCAAGAAGCTCACGAAGCCACGAGCGAGCCTAATTTATGAATCTCAAATTGACGCATTGGGTAATAACGACTAAATAATCCCACTTCTGAGCTTGGGCACTACTTTATGGACATTCTGAATCTGTTTTTGAGAGAACTATTAGTTTGAATTGCGTGAGCAAAAGTACACCTAACTTGAAATGCTACTGCAAAAAAAAACATACAAAACAGATAAATGTATGAATGTACCTACTTAAGCTACTGAAAAAATTATTTGGATTTCTAACTGCGTAGGCATGCGAATATCTAGAATGTGTTTTTGCATTGAGTTGCATCGCATGCACAAACTAATTTCGTTACTTTTCCATGTAAAACATGCATGGAAGTGAGGGGTAAAGCATATAATTTTTATAATTTTTATGGAATTACTGTGTACTATTCCATATCATAATAGTTCTCCAAGTTCATAATCTACTTACTTGCGATTTCTCATGAGCAGAATCAGATTCTTCCTTACTAAAGCTTTTAGCCTTGAAATACCCAAATGGATCTCGTCATGAATATCTTGCTTAAAGGACTGTCTTCGTTTGTAGCTGATGACGGAACGGGAAGAGAGACTTTTTTCCAATTTATGAGGATGTTGAGGCGGCTGAGGATTCGTGGAAACTTTCGGAACGGACGTGGGACTCGGTGGAGCATCCTTGTTGGAAGAGACCGAGTTCCGGAGTCTAGTTGCCCCATTGCCATTCACATTATTAGGGTTATTAGCTGCAGTTATAGAGAGACGGGCTTGGGATTGGAAGGAAATCTCTTCGATAGCTTGAGCAACGGGATCCTCCTCATTGGGCTTGTTGTTTGTGTTCACCGTGGACTCATTCGTTCCCATTGTATCATTTTTACACAGTTTCAGAACAATATCTTCGAGGAGATTTGTATTGTATTCTTGGAGCAGAGCTTCAGGGGATTTTTCTGCAAGAAGACGGCCGCTTCTCATCAATCCAATCTGTAAACACATCATATCATTCCATAATTTAATCAATAGTAGAAAAAATACAGTTCTATTCGAACATCAATCATTGATCGATAATCGACAGAGGATTGCCCTTTGCTTTTTTTATGTTCATCTTAACCTTTAACAGTTAATAGCCATTTAAGTATTTGATTTCATACTGACTAAATCCTTCATATCACATGATACGTGATTTTTAATTTACTACAACGCAAAAGTCAAGTCATTTGAAGACCTCTTCTATTTTTTTTTGTACATTGACCAATCGACGGAGTCATAAAAAACGAATGCGAATTTCTTAACATTTTTTTTACATTGTCTGCAAGATCCTCTGGGTTTTAACATTTGACCGCATGTTTTAGGCTAAAAAAACATAGCAGTATCTGTATATCATTTTATAATTTACTGTAGTAAGAGTGAGTACGAAATTGAGGAAAAGCAGAAACTAGAATTTTTTTATTATTTCCCCACAAAAAAATGGCTACATGTTGTGTCATTATTTGAAACAATATACATGAGAAATTGAGGAACATGAATGACTCGAGCATTGGATTGACGTCATTGATAGCTTGATAGCTAAAGCTAGTTCATGGCTGTTTTAATGGAGTTACCGTTTAGATACGATCAGAGGTCGGTCGAGACCAAGGTGCAATTCCATATACTATAGAGTCTAGACTAATTCGTTGATAATTGCTCAAAAGTTCCCTACATAAAAACGGATCCATGTCGTATCCACAATATAATATGTTATGAGAGCCATGAAGGATATTGATAATTTCGCTCTTCTTCCTCAAGCAAAAAATGAGTACAAAAACATTTTGCAATTTTAAAGACCTTTTCCTGAAAAAAATGGATCATGCCGGATTGGCGAAAAAGCATTAAGCGTGGAAGGGATTTCCTAACATAATCAATTATCATTTTATCTTCGTAAACAGCCAAAATACAGGTTTTCTCATTGTTTCGCATGGACCTAGAGTAATATTCTGTTGAGCTTTGCCACTTAAGTATGGCTCTAAGGGAAAGGGGAATACATTTTGACAGTTTCATTTTTTTTAACTTCTCAGAAGTACATTTTCTACAATTCAATGAGCTGTGTAGTTGCACACATGTCATTTGCAAAAACCCGATGACGTCATGCATACAGGTTTCTGCCAATCCATGCAAAATGATATGATGAGGGTCCGTCCTCTTTCGGTTGATTGAAATCCTTAAGACTAAGAATGCTGTTGTCATGTCCGATTGAAAACAGTAGCAGTTTATACATGATTTGTAGTCAACAAAATAAGCTTTTTTTACTTACGCTATGTGACTGTCTGGCCTCCTCGATGTAATGTGTGGTGATGATGACGGTGGTTTGCTGTCTTGAGACCAATTTGCACAAGTGGTTCCAAATACTGCGTAAAAACATTTGAGAGGAGATTAAAGCAACAGTTGGACGTAGCACACTATGTAATACCTTCAGTTATTATTAGCAACACTTCATTAGCATTCATTAGGGGAGTAATACGTGGAAAACCATTTGTAAGAGGTTCAATGTTCAACACTTCCAAATATTTGTGTCGATATTTTACAAAAAAATATTAACAGTTCGTCTTCCTCGTAATATTGATGATTTGTTTTTTGTTTGTCCCGTACTATGTTAAGCCATTCACAGTAATTGTGAATAGGTAATAAGCAATGCACCATTGTCAATGAATTTTTCTGTTTGTTTCTCAATTTGTTCAGTAGCTTCGGATATGGCATTTGCAACGTAAAGTCTTTGATCGCCAGCCAAGACTGAACTGAACAGTTGTCAGTTATAAAAAACAACTACATAATAATGATTAATGACTAGTACTACTCTTGAACTTGCTAAGTAGAAATGCAAACATTTATCATTCGAGCAATCCTTCAGTCTGGAAATAAACTTTTCAATTCAATATCATTATCATAATTAAAACCTGTGCCACCAGCCCAGAAGGTTAGGCTGGCCATATAGTTCTCTGGAAAATGTATGTGTAAGTATACCTATGTGCAATATTCTTTCGGATATTATGCATTTTTTTAAATTATTCCATAGCCAGTCTAGATCTCACTTTTCTTTAAAAAAATACTAATCCATTCATTTATTCCATTTGGGGAAGGTTCATATTCCTGCATTGAGATGTATGCCGGCACTCCTTCATATCGTTATTTAACCAACTTGAGATTCGAAATCACTAATCCGGACACAAATCTGTGATGTAGTATAAGTGTGATTTGTCTAACTCCGGATTAAAGTCTATTTCATTCTAATTAATAAAATCACGAGCGGTCAAGCCATTAGATAAGTAATTCGTATAATATTTTCCAAGAATTCTCAGGCTTCTTTGCTTGCAAGATCCTGATTGATAAGCAACAGGAAAGAACGGGGAGTATGTAATCCTACCTACGTGAATAAATGATTCATTTCGTGGGATTTTCCCTTTAATTCTCCTGACTACTGACTGTGTTCTAGGTTTAATTACACGAAGAGCTTTGACTTTGGAATGCAAGTACGAACAACATTCTATTATGATTTTATGAATAAATCCAAAATATTATTTTCCCAGTGTACAATGGA
>JAQGAI010002272.1:0-12636 GCA_034696905.1 Lepidocyrtus violaceus
GTCCTTTGTTGAAAAGTGGGTCAAGAAGTTTTGGACAATGCTTTCGGGGGAGAGTTGAAGTGCCGCAGAGAAGCATTTTATGGAGGAAAGGAAGGTCAGCGCCGTCATTGTCACGAACAATGAGCAGAAGGTGATCAGAACGCGTCTGAAATTTATAAAATGTAACTTGACTTATTTGTTAAAAAAGTGCGTAAAATATTTTTTTTATATTAACCTCTGGAAGTGTCCAACAGCAGCCATGAGACCGATGATGACATTTATCCAATAGTTGGGGGTGATGTCGATCGGTTTTTTTTGTGACAGCGATATTAAATGGCTTTGGAACTCCATGATAAATTGTCCAATAGATGTGGGAAGAAAATAAGATGGAAAAAGCAATCTTGAAGACTTCCTGTATAAAGCTGATGATGAATATTGATTGATTAGGATTACCATCTAAATTGCGTTTTAATGCTCGATCCACCGGCTTTTTGATTGGAAATTTTCCACAAATACTTAGACCATATCAATCAGAATCAGGAAAAAGCGAGTGATAAAATACGAGTTTTTTTTTGAATTAGTCAATCGATACTTGCAGGCACGTTATAAAATATGTAATGGTGATTCCAAGAATCTAGAATGTTCGAAAAGAACATGATGATTATTGACGTCCTACAAATCCAATACTAGGTACGTATGAATTGCATTAAAACATCAGATTATAGACATTTTTTGAAAACTCACGCTAGCCAGCAAGGAATAGGTTGTTGGGAAGACTCCCGCGTTGATTGACACAAGCTGAGAGTTGACTTCTTCAACGGTCAAACTATGCTCATGAGGAGGGATTCCATTCCGACTGGCTTCATAGGACATCCAAATTTTCAATTTCTCTATCTGATAATTGGTATAAACTAAATTTGGGAAAATTGATTAAAAAAAAGATGTAAAAAATTGACGCTTAATTTTTTTTTACCTGATATGGTATGTCAGCAGCGAGCAGGAAATTGGCAGTGGACCGACATAACGAGAAGAGTCCTCGTGGCGTATGCAAAACGTTTTGGTTCCGTGAAGAAAACATGGGAATGCCGAAGACAGCATAGTTTAGAAGCAGCAGAAACAAATACAGACCGAAAGAGGATGCCATCACGGAATTAATTAGTTTTGCCAGTGTTTTCAGCCCATTGTACCGGTTTCTAACTGGAATCCAACCTGAAATTGTTCCAGAAGTTAACCCAACCTCTTTAGCTTTTATGAAATATTTTTTAGTGGAATAATAATTTTGGACGATGAACTGCCCCGAGACGTGGAGATTATCAGCAAATGTGAAAGCTAATGAGTGCAGGCAAAGTATGGCGAAGCTCATGAACAAGAAGGTAAACGATGCGATAACTCGTCTAAAAAAATGAGATTTAAAATATTCAATATAGCAGTTTATTTATGAATTATTGTTTTTTCAGTATTTTTTTTGTAACCTTTGAAAGGATCCGGCAATAGACATAAATCCGATTATCCAACTAACCGTTGGGCTTTGGCTGGCCCCACCGCTGATGAAAAAATTGTGGTGGCCTGTCTTTACAAAATCATTCCACCACTCGTAAATAATTCCCCAATCGGGTTTGTTGCCTTCCGTCGATAGCCTCGCTAACAGCTTATCGATCGGGATAAACCATGACAAATCAAAGATTAACGTCGCCATGATCAAGCAGTAAATTGGAATCCTGTTACTTATAATAATTTTTGGGAGAATCTGGAACTTTGAAAGGAATGACTTGATTGGAGAAGAATGGGTTGTTTCGTTTTGAAGCAACAAATTCACAATTTCCAGAATGGTTTCGGAGGAAAGCCAAAAGGACTTTAGTATCAGCAAATTGTATCCATCTCTGGAAAGGCTCAAGCAAAACAGGAAATACTTGATGGGATTTTTGCTATTTGTTGGAATGGCGTCCCAGACTCCTCGAAGTATCCCTGGCAATGCAAGTAGGGTCATTATAAAGCATGCAATCTGCTGGGGGATGGATCTCACCAAAATGAATTGGGTGGGATGATCGGCATGGCTTAGTCCTTGGACTAATTGCAGTCGGAATGGACAGCAGCACAGATAATATGCCAAGTTGAGGGGAAGTGTAAAATAATTTGTGAGATTTGTAATGTGTGTTGGGATGGGGAATTTCTTATTTGCCATTTTCTTAGCCTTGAGTTCAAGCATAAAGACCGGTAAGTTGCCCCGGACAAACTGCTTGAGCTAAGATAAAAAAAAACTGGTGATGGCTGGTCTGGACTGGAGTTGATGCTAACTACGAATTAATATCAAACCCAATTTATTCGGGCAGAAATAAATCTAGAAATAAATGGGCTACTTCTCAACAACGGTTAACCACAAAGTGGCATCGATTGTCCTTTCAAGAACTCTCGAAATGTCCAATTTGTTTCTAAACCAAGTTTAAGTCATTAATTCCATTTTCATTTGTTAAAAAATAGAAGAATTGGCTGGCGCATCCCAAACCATATACATTTTCGGGGTTATGTTAAGGTCAAATGTTGGACTTTCCAATATATTATACAATTTCATTACTTGAAATTACTTCTTTCAAAAATTGCTATAGCCATCAGCAAGCAGACACGCATTATTTAACAGATTAAACATGCACAGGGATACAAACGGAACTAAAATGGTCATGGTTGATTTATTCAAAAGTTAAGTAATTGTACTAGGTAATTGTTAGGTACATGTTCACTGCACAATTTATTTAATTTTATTGGCCCCATTTAATAATTTGAAAATGAAGATATGACAAAGTTGTTGGTATTCAACGTTAGATGTAAATTACAGCTATAGTTACTGTCGTAAATTTTAATTAGACGCTTAACTAGTTACTTTAATAGTGTCAGTAAAATCATGCAGGCAGGATGAACTTCAATCCATGATGCATTTTGCTTTTTTATTCTATTGATAGTAAATCAAACAGTCAATACTTGAAGACATGTTATAAAGTATGTGACGGTGATGCCAAGGATCTAAAAATAAATAATAACAAGCATAATGTACCATTTATTTATTTAAATGAGGAAAAATTAGAAAAAAGCATTGTAAAAAAATGCTCACGCTAGCCAGCAAGGAATAAGTTGTTGGGAACACTCCCGCTTTAATCGCCACAACATTGGAGTTGATTTCCTCCACCGTTAAACTATATTCTTCAGAAGGGATTCTATTTCGGGAAGCTTCACCGGATAGCCAAATTTTCATTTTTTCTAACTAATAACAAATTAGTTATGCATCTTTATCATATTCATTAAATAAACTGTATGTCATTTACAATTTAGTTACCTGATGTGGAATATCAGCAGCGAGTAGTAAATTGACAGTGGACCGACAGAAGGAGAACAACCTCTGCGACATCTGCAAAAAATTCAGATTGTTGGAAGCAAGCAACGGAATCCCGTTGATCGCATAGTTTACCAGTAACAAAAGCAGATACATCCCGAAGGGAGATGCCAGTACGGAATTTATCAGCTCGGATAAAGCTTTCAAGGCCCAATACCATTCCTTAACTACTATCCAATTTAGTATTTTTCCATGAGACAGCATCACAATGTGCTTATTAGTTTCGAACTTGTCTCGCCACAAATTTTTGGCGGAAGAATACTTTCGATGAAAGGAATCTTCCTTGACCTCTAGCTCGTTAACAAATGCCTTGGTTGATGAGTGCAAGCAGAGGATTGCGAAGGTCATAAACAGGTAGGTAAATGATGCTACCAGACGCCTGTGATAATAATTTTAGACATATTTTTATGTGTTCGTTTAAAAAATTAAAATTAACATGTTATGACTTTTATGAAAGGGAAAGTGACCTCTGAAATGATCCAACCATAGTCAGAATTCCGATAATCCAATTTAAAGTTTGACTTTGGACCTCCCCACTAATTAAAAAATTACGTTGCCCTGTCTTCACAAAACCATTCCACCATTGATATGCACTCCAACTAGTGTTTCCTACCATTGATCGCGATGACAAAAGTCCCTCGATGGGGACAAAATAAGACAAATCAAATATTAACGTGGCTGTTATTAAACAGCAAAGAGGAATAGTGTTGCTCTCAAACAATTTTCGAAACTTTAATCGAGATGGTGATGGTATGAAAGGCGGAGAGGGGATTCCTTCATTAAGTAAAAAATTCACAATTTCCAATAAAGTTTTCGAGGATAGCCAGAAGCACTTCAGCACTCCCAAATTACACCCGTTCAATGAGAGGAGGAGCGCAAATTGGAAATACTTAATAGGATCTTTGGTGTCGGTTGGGATGGCGGTCCGTACATCTCGAAAAATGCCAGGAAGTAGGAGCAAAGTGAGAATGAAGCATATTATCTGTTGAGGAATTGATCTAATTTGAATGAAATGAGAGGACTGAAAGTGGGATCCCCCGAGCTCCCCTCCGGAAACTAATTTTAATCGGAAGGGACAGCAAAACAAGCAATAGGCCAGGTTGATGGGAAGAGTAAAATAGTTTGTTAGGTTTGTTAGCGTTGGGGTGGGAAATATTTTTGCCATATTTTTTACTCTTAACAGTTTTTTTTTTGAAAAATAAAAGACTCTAAACTGAACTGTGGAGACCAGTCTGCTAAGCCAGCAGGGATGACAAGGTAGCAAGTAGCAACATTAATTGTTAGCATTCATCCATTTACTCGTTGTGGTAGATGATATTTTGTAAACTGTCGATTACATGAAATAATTGCTGTTAGATTGGTTTTGACATTAATAGGGAAAGTGGACAGAGATGACCGATTTGTTCGAGCAGAAACACTGGAGCGAAAAATAATAAAAATGAGTTGATTGCTATCTTATTTTACGCAACGGTGCTTGTGCCACAATGACATTCACAATCGATAGAACATGCTTGCCAAACGTTTTGTACTCAAGCGTCTAATTAATTTCATTTTGACTAATCACTAATCTTAATATTTGTACGTCTAAAAGTGAAAAATTGCCATTTTGTGTTTGGCTATTTATTGATTTTTTAAGGTGTTGTAGTAAATTTTATTAGTTAATATGGAGAAATGGAAAATATTTCTTTTAATTTAGTTGGATCATTGGATGCCATTCGAATAATCAATTAGGAGAGATAATTCACGCCACTTTACTTTCGACGTAGGGGAAGAATGAACCCGGGAGCTGTATCTAAGTAACGTACATTTCAACAACACATTGCCCGTTCTCTCTTAATTGTATTAGTGGATGATTTAGGTTTTGCTCATATTTACTGCAGCATTAAATAGTTTTCTCAAGTTGTGTATTGAAGACAAGTGATAAAGTAGGTGACGGTGACGCCAATCATCTGAAAAGTTTATTATAAGTTCGTAACATGTAGCTGTTCATCCCTCATATACATCTATTTGAAGATTTGTTTGCTCAAAATTAATTCTCACGCTGGCCAACAAGGGATAAGTCATCGGGAATACGCCAGCTTTGATTGCCACAACGTTGGAATTGAGTTCCTCCAAAATAAGTCTACGCTCATCAAAAGGAATTCCCCATTGATTGGCCTGGGATAGCCAAATCTTGAATTTACCCATCTGGTAATAATAAAAATATAATCCATAATTTATATTTTTTTTATTGCAATTACCTAAATAAATTATCTGCATTTTTTTATGGAATCACCTGATGGGAAATATCAACAGCCAGCCAAATATTCATGGTCGATCGACAAAAGAAAAACAGCATTTGGGTAAGATGCAGAGGGCTTCTGTTATTTTAAAAAAATAGGGGAACCCCTTCCACCGTATAATACACCTGCAATAAAAGCAAATAACAGCCAAATATTGTTCCAAACTGGGAATTTATCAGTTCGGCCAAGGCCTTCAGCTCCCAGTAACGCTTCTTAATCACAGCGGTCCACTTTGACCTTGACACGAATTCCTGGTCAATAGACTTGAGCTTAAAGTACTTCGCAGAACTTCTCTTGACAGAATAAAATTTTTGAGTTATTGGATGTTCCGGGATTTGTAGATCCGTGATGAAAGCTCGGACTGATGAATGTAATAAAAGTATTGAGAATGTCGTGAACAGATAGATGAAGGCGGTCATAACACGTCTGTCAAAAATATAATTTTATTGTTGAATATAAGTTTAGCTCGTGTCGTGATAATTTAATTTAAAAGCAATATTTGCAAATATAATTACCTTTGCATATTACCAGCAATAGCCAGAATTCCGATTACCAGATTGATGTTTTGGTCATTGCTCCGCCAGTCCCCAAGGAGGAAGTTTGTATGGCCTGACTTCACAGCAGTATTCCACCATGTGCCAGTAAATATAGCCCAAATTGAGTTATTTCCTGCCACTAATGATGGCTCAAATAGGATATGTATGGGGATAGACCAGGACAATTCGTACACAAGCGCGATTGTTATCAACAATGAAATGGGTATTCTGTTACTCTCAAAAAGATTCCTCCGGAATTTTGAACTCGACTGCGATTTGGAGGCTGCACCACCCATTTCTCCAGAAAGTATAAAATTGGCAAGCTCCAAAACGGTTTGGGAGGAAAACCAAAAGCATTTCAACGTGCCCCAGTTCATTCCAATTAGGGAGAACCGAAGGGAAAAGTTGAAATATTGGACAGGATTTCTACTATCAGTTGGAATGGAGTTCCTTGTCTTTTGGATTGTCTCTGGCAGAGCTAGCAAGGTTAGAATTAAGCATGTTATCTTTTGTGGGATTGAACTAATCAGACTAAAATGGGTCTGGTCTATTTCCTGAACCAATTTTAACCGGAATCGACAACAACACAGGTAATATGCACAGTTTAAAGGAAGGGTGAAGTAATTTGTTAGATTTGTAATGTGTGTTGGGATGGGGAATTTCCTATTCGCCATTTTCCTAGCCTTAGGTTCAAGCTTAAGACAATAAAGTTGTGTCAGACTAACTAACTTGAAGTAAGATAATATGGACTTTTGTGTGGTGTGCAAGCTTAAGCTTAATAGAATATCCAACGATTTGCTTTGAGAGAGTGCAGAAATGAATGGGCTCATCAAAAGCTAACCTCAACATGACATCCAACTGACCGTTCAAGAACTTCTTGGAAATGCCCAATTTGTTTTGAAATTAAGTGCCATGCAGTGATTATGTAGCTCCAATAATCGTTCCATTTAGTTTGTATTCGTTATAATAAAAGCAGAATTGTTTCCCTCAACCCGTACCCTACTTTTTTAAGGGTTACCTATGTCAAAGTACCCAATGCTAATCGAAATATGGGCTTTCAATAATATCCAATTACATTACTTTAAATTACTTCACAGAATTTTCAAATTACAATTAGACACACCCGATTTCAGAGATTCCGCTCGGACAGTGATGAAAAAGGAACTAAATTGTTTTGGTTGGTTTGGCTAATGAAAAGGTGGCAAGAGTCTCCTTCTCCTTCATCCCAATAGAAAATCAATAGAGTTAAGTAATTGTAAGTAAGTACATGTCTGTTTACCGGATAATTTATGCAATTTATATTGGTCCAGTCTAATTTGAAAATGGAAAATATGACAAGGTGACAGGTATTCGAGGTTCGATTTTAATTATGGTTACAGTTTGCAAATGTTTTATTTATTTAGATTTATTTACTCGCTTTTAAATCAGCCATCGGTAATCAGCCAGTCAATACTTGAAAACATGTAATAAAATAGGTGACGGTGATGCCAAGGATCTATAACAAGGGAAAATAGTTACAAGCATGTAATGTATGATTTAATTATTCGAGGAAAATGAAAAAAAATTATTGCCACAAAGTAATACTCACGCTGGCCAGTAACGAAAAAGTTGTTGGGAACACCCCCGCCTTAATCGCCACAACAATGGAGTTATAGCCAGAAGCACTTCAGCACTCCCAAATTACACCCGTTCAATGAGGACTGAAAATGGGATCCACCGAGCTCCCCTTCTCTCCGAACTAGTTTTAATCGGAAGGGGCAACAAAACAAGCAATATGCCAGGTTGATGGGAAGAGTAAAATAGTTTGTTAGATTTGTATTCCGAGTTGGGGTAGGAAATATTTTTGCCATTTTGAATGTTTTGGGGATAAATAGATTTCAAACTGGACTTTAAAAGACAAGAAGGCAGCTAAAGCAACAGGAATATCAACGGAAAAACATCCATTGTTTTCATTCATCCATTCACTCATTGTCAGTGTAGAAGATATTTAGTAAATCGTTGATTACATGAAATAAGTGCTGTAAAAGTTGTTTTGACATGACATGGGATGAGTGAGCAGAAGTGACCGCTTTGTTCCGCTTAAAAGCACAAAAGCGAAAAATCATAAATTTGGGTTGATTGATTGCCATTTGTGTTTTACACAATGTGCTCTTGTCAATAATGACATCAATTATAACAATCCGTGTAGAACCTACGTTTACTAATTTTTTTCAGTTTGGTGTCCAATTATTTTTATTTCGACTAATCATGGAAGCTTTTTAATCCTGTTATGTATAAGATTTATTATTTGTCATTGGGACAATGACATATAAGATACTCAGATGTATAGGTCAGTCAGGCAGTCTGGCTGGCAGTCTGACAGGCTGCCAGTCTGGCAGAGTAAGAAAGTAAGAACGTGGAACGAAACGATGTACGAAATATGAAATACGATATACGAAATACAATGTGCAAAATACAATATTCAAATTACGATACACGAAATACGATATATGAAATACGATATACAAAAAACGATATACGAAATACGATATTCGAAATACGATAAACAAAATACGATATAGAAAATACGATATACGAAATACGATATACGAAATACGAAATACGATACACGAAATACGATATACGAAATACGATGTGCGAATTACGATACACGAAATACGATATATGCGCGTCCCAATGACACGACTTCAACATTTAAAAAAGTTTATTATTATAGGTTTTAATTGCAGATCAGTATGTCGTACGGTGTAGTGATACAAACAGTAGATCCACAAGTAAATAAAGAGAAAAAAATGACAGAAAGTACAGGTTGAAAAAACTCCCTTTTAAGAAGAAAAACCAGTCTACAACTTTGATTTAATTAAAAAGAACAAAATTAAATATAATCATCTAATAACAGCAGGATTATAGGGTCTCCTCTCTAAGGGTTTCACAAAGGTTCCCACAGGGTCAGCGTTCAGGCTGAAAGTATTCCGATTTTGGTTAATTAGGTGAAATAAAGAAGTCTAGGCATCCTTTCTTGGCTGAGCGTTGATCTCTACTGAGTTTACACTTAGAAAGGTTGGCTCTTTTTATACAAAATTTTTGATTCTTAACTAAGGTAAAGTATATTATATTTTAAAGTACCTGAAGTACCAATAATAACTATGTCCGACACGGACTAATAATTCATCATAACCGCTTTTACAGGATCTCTCTTTTTCTTCGTACATTAATTCAACCTAGAATTTCTCTTCGAATCATGCCATGACTTACTTTCTAAAATACTACTAAACTAGTAACCTACAACAAATCAATAATATATATTTTTTCTTCATATCGCTCGCACACTCCTCCGCACCCACTCTCATGGGAGATGGGACACTGAGACTAGAATGCGAAAAATGGGTCTCAGGTCCTGACCTCGTTCTTAGAGTTGGAAGTTTTGGTTTAAATTCTCAGATTAGACATTGAGTGTTGAATATAATAGGGAATACATGTATGATTTCGCAGTTGGTCCATTAGTCATTAATATTAATAAGTCTGGAAGATTGGTGATTTAGCTTCCTGGAGTCTTCCGATATTACCTTTTAGTCTTTCGTGACTCAAGGTAGAGTTGCAAATCAAGGTAGGGTAGATAGGTGCATATAAAATTGCATAACTTAAATATTTGTTGAAGGTGTGTGTCGTTTACTAGTACTCAGAGACAGAGTCAGTAGTACGATTTCTAACAATACCGAATACACTAGTAAGTTCTAATTTATGTTACTTGAACAAACTAATCCGTGTTGAATCATTCGGTTTTGAAAAAAAAAGCATTGTAAAGTTTTTAGGTCAGGTAATATAATATTGCAGAAGTGGCAGGTAGATTGCAAATGTACACAAACTTGACCATCACCATATGTTATTTTCGTATTTGTGGTCTGTTCTCTCTCGTTCACACGTCGTCTTTCTCAAGAACGAACCTTGGAGTAGTAATGTTTTAATCACAAAATTATGTTGAAAATAAAAAAGTTAAACACTGACTAATTGCTCCAGCTGAGACTAAATTAATCCAAGAAAGTTTGCTAGATTAAGTGTTCCGCCCCCCGAAGGCCCTCGTATCGTTCCTGGATGGATGCGAGTTGTAAGGATGATGAGAAGGACTAAGAGCTTATGACCGAGTGTATCGCACGAGAAGTCAAGTTACTAATCGTTTTGCTATCCCATTATAAAAAGTCAGCCAAACCTTCTGGGGCGAGTCAATAAATTTTAAAATGTATGTTAAAATAATGTCTCCCCCCGCGGACGCCGAAATGACTCTTTTCTGTTTCCATTCGGATATTGCATCAAGTTCTTTTTTTTTGTATTTTAAAAGAAACTAACATGCTATCATAGAGCTTGTACATGACAACACGACATGAATATTTACTTCTGTACAGTTGATTCATTAAAAATAATAATAAGAGCTTTCTCGGCCTTTTGTATGTTGGAATTAGCCCTTTTCTCAGAAATGGCTCCATATCCTTTGGAAATTTGATTATTGTTGGTTTAAAGTTGCTCGTGTTTTCACTTTTAATGAAGATCATGTCTGCGGAATCTGCACCCACTTTAGCTCTTCGGTTATAAATTAAATTACGCTACCAAGATGACTCGTAGAATAGTGCGAAAAAATGTGCTATATATGCTTTTAAGGCTCGGCGGCATGTCCCTGAAATCCATCTCCCGCATGTTTCTGTATGTGTCGAAAAAGAGAAGCATTTATTCTCTAGACATTATATTTGTTGAAGGAACGTCTACGGTAGGTTCTGGTGACGGCCACCGTCAGTGGTAGAAGTTTGAAGGATAATCCTGGAGCTTACTGATTGTGAATTTTCGTCCTCGGCATCATATTCGTCGTCCCACGACGGTGAGTCTCCTCTGCTTACAATTAGATGTAATGTTCGCAGCATTCTGCTCCCCAAAGCCGACTGCTTTGGTGTAGCCGACGAGTAGTCCGGAGTTTCCATGATTGGAACACGTTGTCCTGGCCCTTGAAATCAAAATCCTTCACGTTTTACGCTATTCTGTCGTTGATGGATTTATTTTATTGACAACGTTGCACCTTTTAAAGGTACTAAAACGACGCAATTTTGTCTGTAAAATAATCGGACATTTATAACTCTTGTCTAAAAAAATCTAGGTTTTTCTGTAGCGTAGCACACTGACTAAGATAGTGGTATGAGATGCTTGTACTGCTGTGATGAGTTGAGTGGAAGAAATAGTTGAGTTAAAAAATGTGTAATATTACCTTAGCTTCGAGAGAAGGATCGTAGATGATTCTGAGGAGGTATAAAAGTAATTATTTAGTAAATAACTTCCAAAACCCTAATTTAAGTACTATATTTTTGTTTATCAGTTTTTAATGCATGTTCATGTTACAAATTATGTAGTAATGTAAATAAATGACAAAGTCGTAATTGCAAAACATTTTGATTACCGGGAAAATTGGCGTATTTTTTTCATTTTCCGAATATCTTTCTCCAAATAAAATTGCAATCGAATATTTAAGTAAAAAACGGGAAAAATTCTCGTAAATTTGATCCATTCATGAATGACGGAATGAAAGTTACATATGTTCATCAATCAATCCATAGCTGGTAAGCATTTCAAAAGGGCTTCTCCGTTTTCAGGTGAAACATGATTAAGATGTCGTCGAGATTCGACGGCCACTCTGTATTCTGCGGCATTTCTTTTCACTTGGCTCCCAATAGTTTCCTCTGCCACATCCTCCAACCGGTTTGCTTATGGAAGGTACGTTCTGTTGGAAATGTTGGAAATCCAATAAAATATGCATAAAGTAAATTTAATTTGTCAAGTAAAATACTTTAAAAAAAATTAGCCTTCAGCTAATCGTAGTTTTTTAAAAACTTACAATCGGTTTGTTTGGAACCGCACTTTCCTGACAGTCGGAGGCCATGACTTGACATAATATTAGTAAGAGAATGAAGGACAGAACAATGTTTTTATTCCAGACCGACATAATTTTTTGACAATTTGTTGTTTGTTGCGACACACTTTTTCCGTTCTTTGTTATTTGACAGTGAAGCCAAAAAATAAAAATAGGTAACTTATCACTATTTAATTAGTATTTCTGCACAATATGAACCTATAGGATAGACCCAATTCACCGGTAACTTAATTCTTAATGACAAGATTTATCCTCGACGTTAAAAAGCTCTATGTTGAATTTCATATTTCTTCCAGTTCTGTTGTCAGACATTAATCAGATTGAGCAACCGGTTTCATAGCTTTTCATATTCATCCATATCAGTTACAAATCTAACAAAGAAGATCATATTAAAATCAAGAATTAAAGTGATCATCAACCATGATTCATGATGCCCCTATCTGCTAAATTTTATAACAAGAGTGTAGAGCGTGGGAAATTAACGCTGGAAGCATGTTGGAACGAAAAGATAGGCGAATAACACAGTTTTCGCATGCTAGAAGAAAGCAC
>JAQGAI010002273.1:0-12636 GCA_034696905.1 Lepidocyrtus violaceus
AACTCCATTTTTTTGCTCTAATGAAACATGACATCCTCTTATAGATTCATAGAGAGTTTTTGCATAGGCATAGATAAAGTCAACTCACTACTCATCTCTGTAATTCTATTTAGGATTGGAAGAGAAGATCAAAAATGTGAATTTTACTTTTTTTCAAAGTAATTTTTCTTTCACCATAAACATATCATCCGGTTCTGGTTAAGTAATGAGGATGTCTCATCATGTCTCTAGAAAAACGTCGCTCCCCGGCAGTTGAAATGAAAAAAATAAATGGAACTTGAAGTAGAAACCGTTGTAAGGAAACTGGCTTGATGCTTAGGAGTATAAGCAACGCAATAGTAAATGAAGATAGGTAGGATCATTGATCAATTTATTGAAGAAGTTAAATACGGCTGCTCTATACAGTGAGGGAGTAGATAGGATAGGAACGCTACTAGTTTTAGAAATTTTTCCTTTAGCTTTACTGTGAACATCATTGATTTATGACGATGACTGATTGTGTCTCAATTAGTTTTTTCTTCTGAAAGCATGACTGTCTCGAGCATGCTGTTTTTCTTTGTAAATGTTCAGATTTTTTTGTACTGTTCCTTTTTGACAGAAACTTTGGTTTCATTCGTGCTCATTTTCATAAGATGTTTTTCTTTTTAGCCAAACCAATGCAATTGTAGGATTGTTCTATTAATTTTTTTGACAATTTCAATTAATTTATTTAGGTCTATGATCACTTTTTTCTCTCTTGATAGTAAGATAAGATGACAGATGAATCAATGAAGTGGCCATGATTTCAAAATGAAATCGAGAGGGATAATCGACAGAAGAGCCAGCTTCTTTATGAGAAGCTCATTGAATTGAATGAGCCACGTCTTTGGAAATGAAATGTGCGCAAAATTGGATTCTATTTAGTATTTACATTGCAATTATTGAATGCGTCCTCCCAGTCGTATTTCTTAATCAGGAGATTGTCTCTCAGACGGAGATTCATTTTGAATGGCCTATAAAAACGTTTTGGGTGGTAGTGGCGGTGGTTCGCTCGCGGTGGCATGCATGGCATAAAGTAATATGGTATTTGCTATTGCTACTCCCTCTCACAATCAGTGAGCCAGTGAGTCTTAACATATTTTTTTTTGCAATTATTTATTGGTCAATCGTGATATTGGAAAGTTCTATTTGGTCTCGGAGATTGTGATTGGTAGCGTATCACTAGCAAAAAAATAACCGTCAGGGATAATATCTTTGAAAAAAGACAGTTACACGAACACCCAATAAATACGTACTTCGTTGGTCTCTTGTCTCATGATTATCTTATCGTTGAGAAATGTCATCGACGACCTATATAAGAGGGGGAAAATATCCTATGCGTGTTCGAGAGAGAAAAAAATTGAAGGAAGAACAATAAGGGTTATAAAAGCCAATGATGGTAGGTTTTTTTACTATAAGGACGAAATGAAATAGTCAATTCATTTTTCGTTGGGTTTTTTGTATTTTAGTTAGACTTTTTTTTTATACAGTAGAACAGGATTTGAAAGGGATTATGACATTTTTTTCACGAATTTTTGTCTTGTCTGAAAAGAGAAATGGGTATCACAGTGGGATGGAAAGAAATCAATGTTTCTTCTTTTCTTAAAAGAATATACTACTATACTGCAAGTTTTTTTTGTGTAAAAAGCTATTTTCTTGTGGCGAATTACTTCTTTGTGAAAGGATCCTCTGAGGGCATTCTTAGAAGAGGAAGACGGTGCCATGTCACTCTTAGTCCTCCTCCTTCTTCCGCCCCAAAAATCCACCTAAAATGGTGGAGGTGTGTCCTAAGCAAAGTCATAGAAGCATATAGGTAGATATAGGAAAAAAAGTAGAGAGAGTTTTTCAAAGCATAATATTTTCTAAGATTTTTGCTGTTGTTTGACAAAGTAATTTTCAGTAAGAAAATGTGGAGGTAGGTGTGTTGCAACTGGGGAGCTAAAAATAAAAATCTAAAATGGAGGGCTTCTCCAGAAAATAAAGGAAAATCTAGCTAATATTTTTCCCGGCTGGATTTGGAAAGTATGCATGAGCACCCTTTTAGATTAGATTGTAATGAGGTTATCTTAAAGTGTTATTCTCTTCAATTCCGAAGCTACTATGCAGCTAGTAAAATTTCTGTACATGTTGTTGTGTCATGAGTAGGGTATAACAGTTTTTTAACCGTTTCCTCCAGCATATAAAGGAAATTCGAAAATTACCACACTTGGGTAATAGTGCGAGGCTGCTTTCACGCACTGCTGTATAACGAAACAGCTATTCTGTCGTATTTACAAGCAAGCAAGCTGGAATACCGGATCGGGTAGGAGGATGTTTATATAGGAAAAAGCAAACAACTATTTATCCAGGGGATAATGATACCTTCCATAAAATAAACGGTTTTTGTTTGCTTATTCAAATACATCCGGGGAAAATTCCCTACGTAGGTACTTTCACATGACTGTGACTTTCCTTATGGCAAAGGAGATCCTTTTAGTCAAATTAAATGTCTGTTAATGGGATCGGAAATTGAGCTTGCTAATGGAAAGATGATGACGAGGTGTCATTCCGCTGCATACTATGAACACTCCACCCTGCAGGGACTTTCCAAAGCCATTCCTCCATAACAGTTTCCAATTTATGCTCGTCGATATATTCGTTATTTCACAAATAATCTGGGTTATAAAAATAGCACTTTTAATATGATGATGATGATAGGATGATGATAACTGATAAAATACTAGCGTAATGTTGGAGGAGTAAGTGGAGTGATGCCTGATGCCCTGAAGAATTTCAAGCTAATAAATCTCTTTTTAAGTAGGCATGAATATGCAGCTTCAGAAGAGCATAATAGAATGACTACATCTAATAAAAAAACGCCATTCAGTGGAGAATGGAAAATATGGAGCAGGCATGTAATACACTGACATTTTTATTGTTAACTGTCCCGTTATTCTACATTTAAGCTCGTGAAGCTTCTTGTTGTATGTAGTAGGCAAAATGGAATTCCTTTGAAGAAAATAATAAAATGTGTATTCATGAATGTGTTGTTGTGGCTGTTTTTTGGGGTGCACGCCCAACAATAATGCTTATGATTCATGAATCATGATTCTGATCTGATAAACTGAAATTTAGTTCGAGTCTGCCCTCCAATCATGTATTGCTATTTTCTCAAGCAATTGGATCGAGCAGGAAATGTAATAGACATAACGTAATAAATTTATATCAAAGGTCAACTTTACGATGCGGTCGTGGTTGGCGGTGGCCGTCCGCGCCGGGATCCAACATAACATGGACTTCGATGTTTTTACCTATTTTATCAGGCCATTTCATTGTTTTCCAATTCACCAAAAAAACTGCTTCCATTATTATTAAGATTATGCCAATACAATTTCGTGATTTTCAATTGAAGATGGTCAATCACTCAACAGGAAGGGTTGGGGAAACAAGTAGCGAGAGAAATGGCCGTAATGATTACCGCGGAAAGATGTTTTTCAACACGTAGCTGTGAAAATCGTTGTGTTGTGTCATAAGTTGATTATAAGTTATGTTTGCTTTTGCTGTAGTTTCATATATGTACATTTTGCTTATTAAAAACGGGTTTAATTCTAATGGAACAAATGGTGAGTTGAATTCTCGAAGATAATAATACTTATTTTTGAGAGAGCTTCTTCCTCCTGATTATATACTCCATTATCTGGGATGTTCTCGGATGCCTGATGTCATTTTGCGATTGAAAAACTTTTGCATAAATAATTTGCATTTTTCCAAGCGTGTACATTACTGCTCTTTTTTAATAACGGCAATGGCAGTTTCGACACTTATGATTTAGCTTCTACTTGTCAGTAAGGTGTTTTTTTCAGACTTTATAGCTTCTTGGTGGTTAGTTTTTTCCTGTCACTGTTAAATATTACGTTTTGTAAACATGTCATTATAGTAGACATTCGGATAAAAATATATGATATGTCAAGTAACGGTTTTTGCTTCGGGCAAACGGATTAACTTTTTTCTCCTATTATGAGCCTTTTTGCTTACGCTGCGAAACCAGCTATGAAATTGGCTAAGGATAATGATATGATGATTTTTTTTTTTAGAAAAGCGATATATGATTAGAGTTTTGCATGTCATTTGATAGCGCGTAATGTACAGTACAGCCTGAACATGCATTCCTCAAATCGTGTGCTCATTTTTTGCAAGTGAAAGTATATTCGATGTTCATCTTCGTTGTTCAGCCAATTATGGTGGACCCCACAGTAAGGACAGAGAGGTAGTTATCTGACTATGACTAACAAGAAGATTTTGCTATCCGATGAAGCTTGTCAAAACCAATTTTTCATTTAAGCCTTAAAATATCTCTGCTGTTGTTGGTGTGATTGTGCTTTTTTTCAACCGTGAAATTCGAATGTGAGATGGTTGCAGAAGAATAGGATGGGAAAAAAATAACATGACAAATTTTAGTTCCCTCCTGCAGCACTATTTGTTCATGATCATTGATTAGAGATGATTTATTGATTGTTTGGGGGGAAATGAAAGTGTATTTGAAGGAATAAATACAATTACTGTCTATTTCTAAACACGCCAAAAATAGGTATTGTCACAAGTCTAAACTCTAGAAATTTTTCACTTCCATTGTTAGGCATATTTCTTTGGTTTCCTTTGAATGGCAGATGAAGAAGCTAACTCTGTAATTTAATAGACGATAAATTCATACGTGTGCGCGTACGCTGGCTAGCTCCTGTTTTCACAAATTAAAATAATGATGGGCCGAAAATAAATTATGATGATTTCCCCTCGTTAAAAATTTCAAATTTCAGTGATTCTTCAGTGAGCTTTATTGATCTGCAATTTTCTTCAACATTTTGCAAAACATATTTTATGGCTGATTTTCTAAAAAAATTGGCATGAAAGTGAGCAATTGGGAATTGTACTAATTACAGGGCATCACACACGATCGCATGCATCCGTCAAGTGAGAGATTTACATACGCCAAGGAAGACTTTCTTCAACCAGTAGTTTCCTGAACGCGCCAGCAAGCATATGCCAATAATACTTAATTTTTTTATAGTATAATATACAATAATAGCAATTACCGGTTGGTTATTATTATAAACGAATGAATGCCTACATTCATCAAATATAATTGAAATCTTCTTCCCTTCAGATTTATGACATTTGTGTGACTCTTGACAGGGAGCCGCTATGTTTTCATCATGATGTTTTGCTCATAGTCTCCGATTACTAGTTGACTTTTATTGTTGTGGTGAAATGTGCAACGGTACACTTACGTCTTGTTGTAGTAGAAATACATAGTTCTTTGTACAGTTGATAGCACTAATTAATTAACTTCAATTGAGAAATAATACGGTAGATAATAAGGGCATTATTTATGGCACACATTACTTGTCTTTCTGTGTAGACCACATACTGTAACATTTAATAGCAAAAAAAAATTAAATTCTACCAGGGCAGAGGAGAGAAGAAGAGAAGTGCGACGCTGACAATGATGACGCAGTATTTTTTCAGTTGCAGTTGTGGATGGGAATGAATGTCTGCGGTTGAACTCGCCTAGTAATTTTGTGATTTAAGGGATGATTTTTTATGTATAAAGAACGGTTTAATCTTCATCGCTCTCTTGTCAAACTCATAAAGTTTTTTTTAAATGTGCTGCACAGCAATATTTCGACATGTTGAACAATACATAAAACATTTGTCGTATTTTGTAACAAGACAGATTATGAAATTAAACCGATGCTATATTGTTTTAGTGATCTTGCATACACACGTAACTGTAAGATAATACTTATACTCTTCAGCTCCTTCAGAATGACTTTTTTTATGTAACGAAAACCTCATATCCTCCCTCCCGTACCAACTCCCCAATTTAAAAAAAAAAACATAACGCGACCATCATTGTTTATTAGTTTTATGAGACAATTATGTTTACTCACTGCTGTATTAAAGTCAAGTCATTCTCGTTGGCGGAAAAACAATGGCAATTTGGGTTTAAGGGAGTGAGCACGGGACATTAATTGTGAGATGAGAATGGACTTCCTCTGCATCTCCGTACCTAGCTGGGACAGTACATCTCTGAATGATGTTCATTACTTGTTTTGATTTTGATATGATATGAAAATATAAAGAAGGGAAAGGATGGAAGAAAAACGCTCCGTAGGTAATCAAAAGTAAAGATTATTTAGGCTTTTATTTCAATGTACAAGAAAGAGCATCTTAAAAATAAGTAGCGATTCCTTTCTTGGCCTGGCTCGGTTTAAAGAAGATGAAATGAATGTGATGGAAAAAGGAGTTCAGGAATGATGACGATATTACCTCATCATCTTTGATCAATGATCTGAGTTTGCCGTTCCACTAAAGACTTGGCTCTGAGGAAGAAGTAAGTGTGATACAGACTTTTAGTTAGAAGAAAGCCATGTATTTATGAGTTATAACAGCCATGACTGTTCAAAGCCACCAGAAAAAAAGCCAATCCAATTGCAATGATGAGGAAGATGTGATGATCATGATCATCAAATCATTACGCTCCGCTAGCTTATGATTGAATAGGGCTTCTTTGCTCTGAGAATGCCTCGCAATTTCCTGCTTAATAACTTGCTCCTGTCATTTTTTTCACTAGAGCTTCAATGAACTTAATATCATCATTATTCCGTTACGTTCCTCTCACAACTTATTTACCATCGTCATCTTCTTCATCTTCATCTCATTCCTGCACAATGAACTAAAAAAGCTAAAACGAAAATGTTTTCCTCTCTTATGCTTCGTTTGGATAGAATCCACATGTGTGTCTTTTTTGATGGGATGGTGTTCGCTGTGCTGATACGCACAAAGTACAAGAAAGCCGTGTTAAAAAAAGGAGTTAACTGGAAAACAGGGAGAAAGAAATATGTGCTCTGCTCGCACGTTTTTTCCCTTTGAAGCATCATGTTCTTCTTACACTTTATTATTATGACATGTCAAGAGAGTTGAATCATGAACTGGGATAAACTTACTCACTCCACAAGTAACTAGGTAGGCGAGGCATGTGTATCTGCATGCCCTCAAAACAAAACACAACACAGTGTTTTATGTCCGCGAAGAAAGAGCTAAAACACAGTTATGTGAGAGTCATGAAATGACCTAATGTCACATCTATTTCTCTGTTGGGAAGTTATTCTCCTCGCTTTTCTCTTTGACCTTTTGACAGGCTTACGTATTCTTTTACACCAAATGATGGGTTGAAGAGAACTGCGTAGCATCTTCCTAAAAAAAACTTTCTGCTGGCGGTGCCTTTTTAATATGAAGATATTTTTTTCTGCATGAATGAAAAAAAAAATCAGAAAATATGCAATCAGAGTCTCTGCAGTGGCCAATGCTCTTTTCATAATAAATAATTATAATTACATTAATTAGATGATCATGGGCAAAAACTGCACAAAGCTGAAATAAAAAATGTCGATGAATGAAATAAAATGCTAAATGTGATTTTCATTTGTTTGTATTTTTTACAGGAGAGTCCGTTTGTTTTCCCCGATAATGTAATGGAGTACGGGGAACATTCCCAGTTCTTTCCGGGTAACTGTGTAGGTAAGCAAACAGCCTCGTTCAATTTTATTGTAAAAGCCATTTACCGATATTGCCCTTCGAGAAACAATAGAATTTTATGGATTTCCGTTTTTTTTCTCTGAAAAATATTTATTAGGCTATCTAGAAACGATACTGGAGGAGGACGATGAGGAAATTGAAGAAGAGGAGGGATGTTCAGGTCGCCATTGGTGGACAGCCGACAGCGATACTGATACGGACTCCGTTATACGTGTTGACAATAATGGTCAAGCACAGCAGACAGCTTCCACTGGATTCCCACATGCCACTAGCCTGAACCTATCCATTCCAGGTGAAAAGGATGAGGTCAAGCATCATTTCCGCTCTTCCGCAAGTTCAAAACCGTTCGAGTTGGAAGATTTACATCTCTTTGACCAACTGGACCATGCTTTCGAGGAGACTTTGAGTGAGCCGAAGAAGAAGCGAGCCAGCTTCGGCTTCCCCCATCAGTCTCAGTCGGCTGAGCAACTCGTTGATCCCAACTGGTTGTCATTAGATATTGCTGCCGGTGGTGGGGATGAAAGTGAGAAAGGATGCCAAAAGTCTCTCTCTGGAGAAGCGGGCGGAGAAGCTAAAAATAATGAAAGGGGGAAGGATAACATATCTAATGAAAGCGAAGCCAATAATGATGGGAGGAATGATCTGACAACAAAAGGGCTAAACATGCTTACCCAGGAAAATGTGAAGGTTCATTCAGTGGAAAACTCCAACATTATTTATGAGGTTGGCGAGGAGGGAAAAGAGCAAAGCAGTAAAAAGCTTGGGAATGCCGAGAGTCGAGAAACGTTTGGTTCTTCCCTGTCGCCTTCATCATCCGACTCCGAAGCTCCGAGGGAGCTGGCAGAAGAGGATTTTTTCTACTCCTCTCCCGGCTCCGAAGAAGAGGAATGTCGTTCACAAGAGGAAACTGAGACTGACAGTTGTTCTTCTGACGATTCCGAAAAGAAAGGGGTTGTTCTTGCCGAGTTCTCTCTGGGCTCAGCCGGAAATGGAGAAGGTGGATTTAATTCCGGCTTGATGTTTGGAAATAATAGGAATCGTCGCTCATTTGAAGCCCCGTCCAGACTCAAGTCATTCCGAAGTTTTGACAGTTTGAATTGCTTGGCTGGGACGGAACTCTTATTCTCCAAGCCGGAATCCTTCCCATCCATCGATCATATCAAGGAAGTCTCCGAGCCCAGCTCAGAGTCGGAGTCCTCCAAGATCCTGGAAGAAGATGAGGATGAAATTTCAGAGGAGGATAAAAGAGATAACATGATGATCAAGCATGCTGATGGACCGCAATCATTGCCAATTCCATCTTGTAATACTTTGCTCCCTGGACCAAACGTAAATGAGATGAGTAATAAGAATTCAACAAGCTCATCCACTCCCAGTATCAATACAAATACTACGGTTTCCGGCGCTGGGCTCCGATCCACCGAAAATCTTTCTGAGGATAGTGGAATAGGTAATGATACGAATGATACGATTTCCACCACGGCGGCATCCACTCCAGGAGCTTTCATTGAAGAAAGTAATGTGATTATGTCAAGTAATGGGAAGCAACCGCATGATGACTGTAGTAATGGAACTCTCAATGGTTCCACATCACCTTCGGATCCCAACACCACAGCCATTCAAGAAGCCGATAAATCCAGTCTCCACTTGGATGGTAGTGCCAAAGACTTCATCTCCAGTGCGGAATTCGCTCTCAATCCGTTCGTCTACTCTTCCCTGTCCTCATCCGAGCCGGAGAGTAGCATAAGTAGCTTAAGTTGCAATGGGAGCTCATCCTTGCATTCCGTTAATAAAATGAACGTTGTTATTTCCAATGACCAGAGCTTAATCCAGACTCATTTGAATGGGAAGGAACGACCCATGGTTGATCTTACCAATAAGGACCAAGAAACCACTTCCAATCATAACTCCCATGAAACTGTAATTAATTCTTTGAATACGACCGAATCTCCCGAAATGCAGAGCAGACAAGGAAGCTTAGACAGACCCATGTCAAAATTATCCAAATCAACGGATCAAACAACAAATCCCATGCGGGATAATGGCAGCGTAGCGAATCCAGATAATAAAGGGAGCAGTCTGAAACTATCAAATAATAGATCTGAAGGACAGCCCATGATCATCAGCAACTCTGCAGTGGCAACTCCCTTCCCCTCTGATGCAAATCAGGGACAACATCCTGCCAAAAATTCCCCCACCATTGAGAAGTTGGCAAACATTTCAAACTCCGGCTTAGCCCCGCACCTACCAGAGTTTCCAGCGAACTCGGAACATGACAAGGAAATATGCGGTGTGAAAGAGCTGACTAGCAACAACCTGATAAAAAATGACTCGCCAACTTCCGACAGAGTATTTAGCATGTCAAAACTGGATGAGGAAGAGCATTCATCATCCAGCTCTTATTCATCCTCATCCGGGGATGAGCAAAACGTTCCAAGATTTCATCGCCAGCGGAGTGACAGTGAAAGTGAATACGAGCTGGCAGAGACAGCGTTGCAGAAGGACAATGAGAAAATGGCCTATGACATAATCGTGAACTCTCCCAAGAAAAAGAAGGGATTGGAAGGAAAGGGAGAGGAGTTGTCATCGTCTTCCTCCTCAAGCCTGTCGTCTTCCTCCTTAGCACATGAACAGCTCACAATGAGCTGCAGCACCACGACGAGTACATCTGCCCCGACCATTCAAGCAGCGAAACAAAATCATCCTCTTCATCATAACGCCCAAAGACAGGATGAGATGACTGTTAATAATAATAATCAGCGTAGTGAGAAAACTGGGCCAGTGTCAGCCTTGAGCTCCAGCTCACTCATCAACAACATTCATCGAAATGGGGGTGAACCCGATGCTGTTCATTGTGGAGCTCATATTATGGAAACTGAGCGAAGAGAAAAGGAGAAAAATAATCTTCATGCTAATCCCGCTGGTATGCGGACTGAAAGATTGCCCGTGTTTGAGAGCAGTATAGATGACTACGATGATGATGCTGATGATGATAAAAATGGTCATGACTGTGTAGCAGAAAATAGTTCGACTCGACTTGCCAAAACGTTGCCACTGAGCAGAAACATTCAAGCAACAAGCAACAATAATATGGCCACTATTCCCAATTCTGGGCCGACGACGATGATGGGTGTATCCTCGAATGTTAACAAATATTCCCCACAACTTCGCACAACAACTAGCCAGCAACAACAACATGATCATGAGGACGCTGCTGCTTATACGAAGCCATACAATGCTGCTGCTGATGCTCATCATCATCATGCAATAGAAAGGAGCTCCACTTCTTCTACACAGTTATTACATCACCACCAGCTGCCCCCAGAATACAATAATAAGCGTGAGCAATACCAGACTAGCGATGAATTAGCAGCGCAGCGAGCTCACATGGTTAGTTGCAGTGTTGGGAGCAGCGTCGTAGGTGCTGGGAATAATGGCAAGCAAGAGGGGAAATTTTCTGGTCAAGTTGAGACGCAACAAAGAGGGAGATCCAGCCCAAATAATAACATCCATCAAGATCATCATCATAACAGTTTAAGATCATCAGTTGGACTGGACGAGTCAACAAGTGCGGATGTGGCTCATCATCATAGTAGGAGTGCTAATAATCTCCAACAGAATCTGATTGAACAGCAGAACGCCTTCCATCCTGCTGGCGTTGCTCAAAAATCAAATCAACATTCGAGCTCCAGCAGTAGTAGTAGTAGGCAACATAACATTCAGCAGAATAAAAGTGATCATCATCCCAGTAGTAATAATAACCGTTCGTTCCAGTCTCCCTTCCAAGGGGAGAATAATAATAGTGACCCTCGTCGACAAAGTAAAGTGCTGACACAGGGGCCAATTGAAGAGCACGGCTCTGGAGATAATGAGCTTGTGTACGCGGACTCATATTACCCCAATCAGATAGACACGGCCGTGGTGAAGAAATTCCTTGCCACATACGTAGCTCCGAAGGAATCCAGTGGATCGTTTTTCGGGCCACTTGAGCATCAAGCCCTATCAGCATCACTTACCGCGACATCATCATCAGCGCCAACATGTGCTGAAAACGATTCCACAGGAGTTGGAGCATCCTCATCATCAGCATCAACAGCCCCAACACACAAAAGTAAAAATAAACATGGTAATAATAATGGCAAGGGAGCCGTAGTAGTGGCAGCCCATTCCCATAGTAGTCAATCAGTTAAAACTCCTTCTCCGCAGAGTAGCACTGCTCGTTGTTCTAATTTTGGTTCTCTGCATTCACAACCGACTGGCACGGCTACTGGGAAAGTTGTGGAAGAGATCCACGATAACCATCACGAATACTACGGTTTTCCCATACAGTCCCGTCCCGTTCCTCCTGCTTCTGCTACTACGACGGGGGGAAAAGATTTACATTCCCAAGATATCTGTGGATGGGAAGAAGAAGAGGAGCCGAAACAGAAGCTTATTCAGCCTCTCAAAGAAAATAATTCTTTTTGCCCAACAAGTTCAATACAAAGAGCTCTGCCGACAACTCCGCACAGTAGTAGTAATACCAGTGTGAAAAGGTCTGTTTCTCCCTCTTCCCTGCCTTCTTCCAAGAGACAGGATATAGGGAAAGGAGCAACTACTACACGAGGAGGGGATCACTCGGCTAAAGATAACACCAACATTTACACGGGTATAGAGAAGTTCTCTGTGGGACTGTGTGCAATCAAGGCTGCCGTGGTCGCCGTTGCACCAACCATTCCCTCATATATTGTTAAAAATAAGAGTGAAGGGAAAAATTCCGATGCTAGCATAAACCATATCTCACAGCAGAGTAGTAATAATACAGGGCTGCTGGTAGGGAAGGAGGAAAAAGGGAATGGTAAAAAGTGCGTGGAAGCAAATGGGAATTTGTCAACCCCATTCCCTAAAGATTTGGTAAAAAGCTGTAGTACGACGAGCACTATTAGTAACGGGAGCAGTTATAGTGGTGGTAGTAGCAGTGCAGGGAAAAATGTTACTTCTTTAAGTAAAGAAGGTGAACAACATCAAGACGGTAATGCACACGGCCTGACTACTCAACCGCAA
>JAQGAI010002274.1:0-12633 GCA_034696905.1 Lepidocyrtus violaceus
AGTCGGAACATTGTCACTTGGGACTTTGCATCCTTCGTAATGAACCCACTGACGGCATTGACTAAACAGAAAATCATCATAATATAATTTCAAATTTTTCTTAACTGTAATTCACTGATTAAATCAAATCGGAAGGCTAACTCACAGGTAATAACTTGTTTGAGTGTCCCTTTCATTCCTTCACAGCTCAACCTTCCGTTGGTTGACCGCAACGAACACAAGCCATGAAAGTGAGCTGGGATTCTGAGAGATCCAGCAAGATCACTTCCAGTCGCAACAGGTGCCGCATGTGCCGCCACAATACAAGCTGAACCACCTGAGCTTCCTCCTGGGCTGGCTTGAATATCCAGAGCATTGTAAGTCGTCCCAAAGACTGGATTATCGGAATTTATGGAGGCAAGCGCTTGAGGTACATTTGTCTTGCAAAACGGCACTGCGCCAAGGTCAATGAGTATTTGAACCGGGACAGAATTTTTCGTTGAAGGCTTGTACAGGTATTTTGCGAAGCCGATAGTTGAGTCAAGCTGTATGACATCATGGTCATCTTTAATCGCCACTGGAAGACCGTGAAGAGGGCCTTTGATAGGAAGACTATCCAGTTCCTCCGCCAAACTCTCCGCCCACGGGATGAACTCCGTGATACAGTTATACTCTTCAGTGACACGAACCGCTTTAGCGATATATGCCCGGAGAACTTGGCTCGCCGTCAGTTCTCGCGTCTGCAATTTCTCCAGGAGAGTTTCTAAGCTCAATTCTGTTATTGAGATTAAGTCCGGTTGGAGTGGGTGACTGGCCCGGAGTCTTCCGAATTCCTCTTGACGCTCGGATTGCTTCTTGGCAATTTTGGTTAAAAGCTCTTGCTTCTTCTAAAAATGTTAAACTTTGTAGAAACCATAATATTTAAATTTAAAATTACACAAGCATATTCAATTCAACTTTGCTCACCTTCCAGTTCTGAATTTTTCGCAATGTGTACGAACACAGCAACGCTGAGCAGCAGCAGCCAACAATGACCGCTGTCGGAAGTTGTCGAACTCTCATTGACTTCATGTTTTATACAGTGTTAAAGCTAATTTACTCAAAAATCGAAAAACAAAAACAAAATATCACGCTTTCTCTTTCGCTAACTAATTTCAAATTATCCAATTATGTAATTAACACATTATTGTGTACCACTCCACACCCCTATCTCTTTCTTTACCAATAGCTTCCAGCGAAAAATGCTGTGAAATTTTCATTGACTTTGTTCACACTTCTCTCGGGGCTTGCTCTCGGTTGAAGCAGGAAAAACGAAATGAGCTACATATCAGATCACAATTCATTCATTCAAGTAACATTGTACCTAATCCCATTTACACTGACAATGCGATTGCACAATATCAGATCGGAACGCAAACATTTTTTGCGAACTTTTTTTCCCTCTTTCTTATCACGTTCTTTACGTTGTACTCACTTTTTTCCCTGTCAAGAGTTGCATCAACAACCAACCACTTACAACTTAACTGGAAGTAAAAGGATATGACCAGTCTCTTTAAAACTCGGACTGTCAAATGAAATGTTTGCATTTAATTTCTTCTTTTCAGTTTTACACCACAAAAAGACCAAGGACATCTTTCGGCATGCAGCTAATGAGTCATTATTATTATTACATTATTATTTTGCTTATCAGCCCACCTCTAGACGACCTGATGCCACTACCAGTGACTACCCACCTCAACCCTTTCATGGTGTTCTGGTAAAACATTAAATACCAATGTAACAACTTCCAAAAAAAATTGTCTGACCTTTTCAGTCTTTTTTATCTATTTGGCAAATTAAAGACAGCATATAAAGGAGGTGGGGTCGCCCTAAACCAAAATTTTTAAATTGGATGCGGACGGCTAACATGATATCATGAATGAAGATGGCAATGACATTAAAAGTTGTTTTTAGAGAGTGACGACAATAGTAACGCATGCATCCATCCATGCAAAACACACCTTTTTTGCCGAGACAGGAATGACAACTTTAAATAAGCACGACACGACCTGCGTTAACAACCCACATCTCCTATACCATCCTTAATGCCTGCTCAAATTCATATGATACCCTATCAGTATATCCATGTCTTGCCCAAAGTTCCAGCTTCAGCAGTTGAAAACATCCCGAAAAAAAACTTGAACTTGTTATGAAAATTATGTTGAATAGTTTTTTGCTAGCAAAGCCCGAAACGAGCTGAAAAAAAAAATATATTTCGCAAATTGCTTTACTTTTTCCTGGGATGGACTCTTCTCCTGAATGGGATTTGCCGCCGGGGGCAAAACTCCTCTGCTTGAAGATGATGAAGTGACATGACAAAAAATCAAATAAAGTGATAAATCATTTCGATTGAAAAAGTTGACTGGAGGAAAAAAACATCTTTGTTCCTCTTACGTATGTAGTTTTTGGGGGTGCTCGCCGGGTGAACGCTATAAAAAACAATAGATACAAAATTATGCAAAGTATTTTCAAAATCCTGCTGCTGTTCACATGATCATTCTTGACCCTGACAATTGGATTGCAAATAATATTCGCCCGGGCAAAAAAAAAGACTGAAGCGGTTTCATAACAAGTACATAATATGTAGAAGCAAATTATTACTATGATGCTGATGACGATGATGAGTGGCGATAGAGAAGGCTCTAAAAAATCCCATTTAAAATGCTTCTTTATTATGCTTATGACGTGACGGAAGATTTTTTCCCCAGGTGTCCTCTTCTAAATTTAGGTTGCTGCTCAAATAACGATGATAAACGATACCCAGCTCATTGAGCTCAGCATGAGTATATAGAAACGTGTAATTGTTGTGAAGCCAGTTTTATTGAAGTCGATCGCATTGCTTACGCGTAGTGAAACTATTATTATCCATGCGCTAATTGTCACTTAAATTCTTGTTTACGATTCCGATGACTGGAATTGTAAATGAGTTATAAAAAGGTGAGAATGTGGAAAACAGGTTGAGTTTGATTTAATATGTTAAATCCACTAAGCACGTGTGCCATTTTTTTAAACAGTGACGAGTGTCTCTTGATTTCAGGTAAACATATCATATGAATGGGCAGTGAGTCCAGTGGGAATGGAGAGATAAGTGAATTGACAATGAGAGGATTGGCTGAGGAAACATGGATGACAGCAAAAAAAAAGCAATACACATGCCATGCGAAAAGAGTGGGTGTGGGATTTGATGACTACGAGCTTGAATTTATGACCTTCACCTTCACACAAACACAATCAAGTGTGATGTCTGATACTGATACGAGACATCACAGCCACTGCAATGGAGAGGAATATGGCAGACGATTTTTCATCTTGCTCTGGTTCTCATCATCGTGGCTCGTGTCAGGGTCGTGACTATATTTACTTTTCTGAAAAAAAATTAAATGTCAAGTGCAATCGCATGTCTGTGCTGTATTAGTCATTTACTGGAAATACATAAAAGATATTTTTTGGCACGTGCGATAATTTACTTTTCATTGCAAATTCTAAAAGAAAGCATTTGTGAATAATTATATTTTTTTACAATCTTTTTAATAGAAGCAGAAGCGTAGCAGTATCAACCGTTAATTGGCCCAAGTAATGATTACTACTCTCTTTGTGAACTTGACCAATGTTCCCGCACTGGAATGCTATGGGTCGAAGGGCTCTTATCATGAGCTTCTGCCACATCCCAGTGTCTCCGGCACCTTTCCCGACTCCACTATTCCGTTCACATTTCCAGCTTTGAAGGAGCCCGGAACTCTTCGTATATGTTGAAGCGGCGTAGGGCAAACTGACAAGGAGAATGGAGTGAGTCACAGCTCCCGTCAACGGAAACAAGATGTAGATTAGTGGAGGAAGCGTCATCCATCCGATACAGGTTCCCGCCCCGCTAACAATCAAGAACAGATACCCAACTGCCATGAAGGTTTCAATCATCGTTGCTGCAGGAAGATGTCGACAGTGGACGGAATAAAGAACTCTATAATTTTGAATCAGTCGTGGCAACTTCTTAGTCTGGAAAGAGTTTTGCATGAGAATGTCCTGAAGAATGTGGATCGTTGTTTGAACTGTAGCTGAAGTAACGACCAGGGCCCTTCTCACAGTTTGGCATAAACTGGAGAAGACGACGAGGCTGAGGAATAATGCAAATAGTCTGATCGGCAATTCATAGGATTGAATTATGTGCGACCACTGATGGTTGTGTTTAGTATGGCGGACCATAGCGGAGTAAAACGGGTCATATCCTGTTAAAGCCACACAGGGAACCGCAACCCATGGTATAATTGCCAAGTACAGTTCCAGGTAAACCACGACTAGTCCAATTATGTCACATTTCTGTCCTCGCAAAAGCTTGGAAAGCTCTTTAAATCAAATAAAAAATAAAAATTACTTTCAACTTTTGATATAACACGCCAAGGAAATGACTTCTTTCACACGTTACCTTCCAGAATCCGTTTCTTGTCAATTTGTTTTATCGTCCCTCTCTGAAAATATTCCCTGTCCAGGCTTATCAACTGGTTATTGTATCCCACCCACTCATCCACGATTCCGAACAGGCAGTAGTCAATCCCGCAGGCGACCATCCCTCCCAAGCAAAAAAATATGAGGATGGACAACTCCACAGGTTTCAATGATCTGTACGGGGCAAAGAATACCGGAAATGAAAGGGAATAGCAGAGGAACATTGCAGATACTGTAAAGGACAAACCCCATAGGAGGAGTTTGAAGGGTCGTTTTTCAGCGATAAATTTGTAGCTGATGGGATTCCAATAGTAAAGATAAGGGGAGGAGTAAAAAATTGCTGAAAGTCTTTCACTTAAAGTGAATGCTCCTTGAATTAAGCCTGTTGTCATCTTTCTGGGAATTTGGGAACTCTCTAAATTTTATGCAATTAGAAATTTACGGATTTAGCATCCGAGAACAAAACGATGCGTATTTGAGAAAAAAAAGTTCGCAAATTTATTAGGAACCCGATCGAAGTCCTGTGCAAAAAATACTATGGTACACTTTGTGTAATAGTTCAATTGAATTACCTATACATAATATCAAGGTTTTGGTTGGACTGATAGCATAGAAGAAGGTGCTATGTGCTATCGAACATACTATGTAATACCTTCTTCTATGGACTGATAGCAATCTAATTTAGGAACATATTTAATAGCAAAGCATTGTACTAAAATTATATATGCCTGATTGATTTCTTATAATTTAAAAAAATTGGCGTAGTTGTAGAATCGATATCTTATCATTTAAAGTAGTAGCAAGTCAGTCCCTCCCATTGCACACATGTACATAAGTAGAATTTTATGGCCCTGGTACATCAATGCATATATCTCGTTTTACTTTCCAACCAAACAGCAAAATGGAAGTGTGGGCCGGTATGCTAAAAAATCAATTATGAAGTTTAGGTAATTTGTAAAATAAATCGATGTTATTATGGCATATTTTTGGTAGTTCCAAAATATAAAAAAATGTTAAGTATTATGTGTTCCTCAAAATTGGATCAATAATTTGCCAGCGAATTATCTAGAAAAATTCTAAAACAAAAAAAGCTAACATCCATGTTAGAAAATACTTACTTACCTGGATAACCTCTAGACAGTAACAAATTATTGTTAATGATGAATGATGATCGGTGGATAATGATCTAAATTCCCAATGTATTTTATTTAAAAGTACCAGAAGAATTTTAATGGTTTCACTTATAGGTTCGTTGAATTGATAAGTCGATGAATGACCATGGGTTGGGGGAGGTGAAATTGAAATTGATGCTGATTTTTGTAAAATTCCTCTGATAAAGTAATTATTTTAAATAACCGCATCATTTCATATTCATATTGGAAACAGGAATTGTAAATGAATGAAGGTATCTCCATTTTATTTGCATTTCATGCCGACGCTCTGTCAAAGCTGCACTTTCCTAAAATCCTCACTGATTGACAATAGTCGAATTAAAACGAGACAAAAAGGGGTTCGCTCCAATTTAATGAGTAATGAATTGTTATCCTATTAAACACAGTCTGCTTCCCATCCGAGTACAGAAACTGTCAACGCTGATTATCATGTCGTGCTTATAAGCCCTTTTATCATGCCGAAGTTCAGTTTCAATACGTCAAATGACTCAAAACCAAAAGGAGAATGGATATCCCATCCCTTTACTCACGTCATACGTCATTATCAGTAGTGACAGTGTCTGTATAGATACTCCATCTTCACGTCCCGAATAATGATATGAAGAAGGTGGATTCACAGTCAGCGGTGGTTTCCCAGTGTTATAGTCGCGTTTCGGGAGAGTATGGAGGAGTCAACAAGATCAGAAGTTGACCAGCATCATTATCGAGGATGTCCTTAGGTTATTGAATTCAAAGCGGCATCTCTCTTCCTCCTTCCTCCCGTCCAAAACTGGCTTAACTGTATCTCTCTAGAAGACGGACTTAAGTTTATAGGTTGATGCCAGGCTCACAGAACGAGAACTTAGCAAAGGGAAAATGATTAAGGAAGGGAGTGAGTAAGGAAGAGATTAAAAGTGACATTTAATGACAGCCTTATATCTTGTTTATTGGATGTAAATGTGAAAACCTCTTGACAGCCCGGTCGCTCCATAAAACTGGCATTTTATAACTTACAGAAAGAAAGGCATCTTTATTGTCATTGTCGTGTACAATATTTTGGGCTAGTTTTCCTAATACCGGGCCGAGTTCTACTCCTCCAACAACCCATGCTTGAACAAAGACCAGCGGAAAGAACAAAAAGGATCATCTCATTTCATATTTTTTCCTCGAGGAAAGGCATACACCGTGGCCTCTACACCTTTTATATGGGCAACTTTACAATCTCATTTCACCCGATGACAATATCCCTTTTCATTACCCCAAATTCTTTCAAGACTTTTATGGCTTTTTCAGCAGTTATCCTCATCATGACAGAATGGGATGAATACGACCGATTTATTTCTTCTCCTCTGTAAGATAGTTAATTTTTCATCTGAGGAAAATCATAGCATGTGTCCCTTATTTGAAACTTTTACAAGCGAGAAGAGGCTTATTTTCGTATCTGCTTAAAATTATCCTTTGTCTAAATAAGAAAATGACTGATAATAGGATGAGCATTATAAAATTTTCTTTTCAGCCTAAATTTTTACACTCGAAAGGAAATTCTGGTTTGGTTGAGTGGCTTTTACAATGCAGCGAGCATTAAATGCTAAATACGAATTTTAGATCATTTATCATAGGTTGGTTAACCAAAACATACCGTTTGCGTTGCTCCTCCACTACGGTTGAGTCCATCTCATTTCACAATTTAAGACAATGGAATATCGGATCGTCCAAGCCGGAGATTTTACATACTATTCACAAAAGGAGGCGATGGGATACCATGCTGAAGGTAAATATACGCTTGGTTGATTTCACTTTTCCTCAAGAAAACCGACAACCGATACAAAACGTACTTTCAACTATATCAGATTCATAACTTAAGGAAAAAGGAAAATTGGGATACGAGATTTATTTGTGGAGACAACTTAGTCAGGTATGACTGCCTCAAACGGCATGCCGATCAACGATCATTTCATAAGCATGGCATGGCACACATCACAACATCTTTTTGAGTATGGGCCATTCGTATTAGTTTATCTGTGGACAAATTTTAAAGGCCAAAAACAACAAATCCTTCCCATTCCATGTAATTGCTCCTGAATTGCAGTCCTCAAGTGTTTGTAACAATGTATTCGGTAAATGTCATAAATATAAGGAAACAACACAAAAAACACGCCTCCTTTCTCTTAAAATGAAAAAAAATAGATTCTTAGGTGACTTTTCTATTTTGTAAATCCAATTTGCTCCGGCTGTGATTCTGAACTGAATACTAAACTGAGGCAAACGAACAGAATCAAAAATGCAAAATCAAATAATAATATGTATCTAGCTGCGTGACCAAACTGATTAACGGATTAAATATTCACAATTCTAATGCATCATTTTTTTTCTTGAGTTTCCAGTCCAGTTGGAATAGGAGAACAAACTACAATATCTGCCCCATGGCATTAGTACCATTTGCTTGATTACAATTTAGATATGCAAAGTCAAACAAGTGATTTTGGATTTTTACCTAAGGGAGCTTCAATAATTAGCAGGTGTTCCGGCGTGGTAATTGATTTGAAATGTCTGTAAGCTCTATCTAATTGATTGTTTGTGGCTACTTGAATTATTAACAATTAAATACATAAACTCGATAAGCCGTAACGCATCCAAACGGATGGAGAGTAGATGAATCACCTTCGGCATATACCTACGTATGCTCAAGTGGTATGCTAAAAGATTTGTAGATCCAGGGTCAGAGATTTATAAAGGTTCATTAATACCACATTATGCTCTGTTTCTGTCTAATGAATAATGTCAAGTTGTCCAGTGGCCTTTCTAATAGACAGTTCCCAGATCCTCCAAATGAAATTAAATTCGCTAAACAATCAAAGGAATGAGCTTTGGTCGGGGGTTTAAGATAAAGGGGACATTTTCATAATATGATTCCATCCACTGAACATAGATACCGCGGCTATATCTGTGTCACTCGACTTTGAATGTGACACGTGTGTCCGTCCATTTACAATTCTAAAGAAAAGTTTTTTGTTCTTTTCCTCCATCCAGAGAAAGCGGAAACCCCGGAACTCCGGCCGCGTTCTTCCTTTTTTCTATTGTTTCAGTCTTGAACATGGCTTGGTCTTGTTCCTCCAACTTTTATAATCATTCCATTCCAAAACATACTCGAAAAGCTTCTTCCCCCGAATAAGAATAAGCCTTCCTCAGAGTCTCCAATAATAATGGAAGAACAATAAAAAGGAATTTCACGCATTGGCTCCCTCTCTTCCACTCCAATAACTCCTCCAAAAACTCACCTTTCTCCCTTAGTTTGTTCAAACAAAAAAGCTACAAACCCAACAATCCCGTACAACTTTCTACTTTATTGGAATCCGGGATGGCGGACAAAGAAAATCTTATTTTTTTTGCACACGTAGTCCAATACATAATACGCATAACAAGACAAAAGGTGTTCTCCACTGTGACGACTCCAAAGGTCTCAGCTTCAACTTCCATCCCATGCTAGGCCAAACATGGACACAGGATTGAAATGGAAGCCAAAGCGGAAGACGCTCCTTTCCCGCTTCAATTGACATGGAGAGCTCACTCCAGTAGAAAAAAAAACAGATCAATTGAATTAAGAAATCCTTTCCCTCCAACTTACTCCTCCAAGTTCCAACATTTTCTTTCTTATCAAAATCATGGACGATGAACGACCGTACACACTTTCAGTTTAGAACTCGATGTATATTTATGCAATGGAGCATACGAACAAAAACCCTTTTTCTTTACTTGGATTTTACGGACATGGGACAAGATCAGTTCTAGGGATAAGGAAAAGGACATAAAAACTGGGAATGGCTTTCTCACCTTTTTTATTCTTTATTTTTTAGAGAAAAAAAGTAACCTTTATATTTTCTTTCCTAGTAACTCAGTGTCATTTTATCCTCATCATCAAAAGGATTACAGTTTTAGCTAGTCCTCTTCACTAAATCACTTAAAAAAAGTGTTGATGCTGAGAAAAAAATATATTCCCATATGGCTCCTCTCTCCTAAACTATCTTCCAGATCTTATGATGGGCCATTCATTTCATTCAGCTTTTCATGGACTTGAAGAAGAAGAAGAAAAAGCAAAGTGTTTTCTTAGTCTCATGACGGTCAACATAAGATCAGATTCTTCTTGGCGAGCCTGTCACACACTTTCCATTCAAGTTTGCAGGCAGGTACTTTACTTTATTTTAAAGAGTCAAAAAATCTTTCCTTTCCATCTTAAACATGGACACACTCCAGAAATAAAATTGTGTCTTTGAAAAAATCTTTCTGTTTCTTACAGTTTTTTCTCATTTTCTTACTTGACTTAGCTGCAGAGGACAGATGGGTGATGTGATGATGAGACAATGATAATGTGTTCAAGTGACATCAATGACTGACTGGCTACAGCTACGCCGTTCTGTTGTGCTGGAGAAGTGAGAAAAAGAATGAGATCCACTTTCCGATAATAAATAGTGGACAATTTTCTTTCTTTACGGCAGAATCAAGATGGTCCATTTTTCTCACATTTAAAAATCCAGAAAAATGTATACATTTATTTAAAGTGTTAATGTAATGGCGATGAGAATGAGGAGTTCTAAAAGTCTTTAAAAAAAGTGATTTAAGCTTTGTCTTCGAATCTAGATTCATTTCGGAAGAAATGGAAAGCAAGAATGGGAAATCTAGTGTTTGGTAAATGGGAAAAGAGATGAAGAGGGATGAAGATAAATGAATCAATTTCTTTCTTAATGTCTTACCTTCGTCTTTACATAAACAGAAAGAGTGAAATGGCTGGTGGGGATTTGTTGAATGGGGAATTTTAAAATCCTAGTCAAACTAACGATAAATACACCTAAAATCGCATTTTTTGTTCAAAACTGCTTTCGTATGCAAATTTTTATCCAACAGCCACATCAGTGCTGTAATCCAAACTGCAAAATTTCAGTGATTTTGTCACAGTATTTTTGAATCTTAAATTGATAATATAATCATCCTTACTTAAATAATAAATGCGAAAAAAAGTTATCAGTTATCTATTTAATCTTGTTAATAGTAGCATTTTAGTTAAAATTAAAATTCACAGTTTTAAAAGGGCTTGGCTTATGACGGTTAGTTCCAGCTGCGGTTTGCTAGATACTGTTCAATTCCCAGAGCGTTGATAGAACATGGATCTGTTAAAGAACTAGCATTACTAACAAAAAAGTGAACAATGGAACGAGTGGATCCCATGTCAAAACGAAATACAGATACTGTATTTATTCAGGTAGATAACTAGGTAGGTAATAACAATATAAATTTAAAATGTGAACCGATCATCCCCAATGTTTTCTGTTTGAATTCGTATGCTCAATTGGCCATCTGAATGGATTTGGTGAAATGGAATGATTAGCCTCCATAATTCATGTATTAACAATAAGCAATTTGCTTGGGTATGAACAAATTAGGTTGTTTACAAATTAGAATTTAAATCGAAACCAAAGAGAATGAGGAGCAACTGTGTAAGCATTGTTACGAAGTTTCGTAGGTGGAGGAATTAGAGGATGATGTGATGCGATGATGACAGTTCCACACTCAAAGCAAAACCATCCAAGAGTAAAGTCTTCGCATAAAAACTAATTGTTATAGTTATGTCTTATGAACATGTCCCTCCTCCATCTGCCCATTTTCTTTTGGTCTAGTTTACATCCGAAATTAGGATACCTGGAAGAATGGAACTAGCTCGAAGAACAAAAGGAATACTAAATTATTCACACACATGTGCGTAGACAATCTTCTTCACGAAGCGACGGAACGTTATGAAAACCTATCCATTAATAAAATTGCTCCGTTGATTACATATTTAAAAATCGGAATATTTCATTCGAAATTTTCATATTTGCATAAAAATGAAATACTCTCCTTAACCAGTAAACCTGTTTATATCATACCTATGCCCGTTCATATCCGGGGAATTTGCTTTAGCGCTGGAAAATATGTTAAAAACATTGTCTGCGACCGAAACTCCTTCAGCAAAAACTCCAATTCGTTCTATGCAATATAAATTCCTAAAGCAGCAGGTTGCTTGATTCCTGTTCGGTAACCATTGTTGCTCTCGATTTTACGCCATGGCTCGGCTCTAAAAAGACTAGACACAGACGTTCCCGGAGAAGACAGCCAGAAGAAACCAACCAGTTCAGTACAAGAAAGAAAGATGGACAGTTGGAAATGATAATGTAATGTAGTCATAATATAATAATCATCAGAGTCATTCTCCTTTCTCATCCCAAAGTAATGGGATCATCACGGATCACAGGAGCAGTAGTAAAAGTCAACCATCTCCTATTTCATTTTCCCTTTTCCAAAAGTGATTTCCTTTTTTATTCCTTTTTTGCTTTTCAGTCTGTTTGACATGGCTTGTGCTGTTGTCTACCCTCCTCCTCTCCGGGAGAACGGTCTTCAAGAAGACAAAAAAGTGGAAAGAGGTCTGAAACGAACGCTTTTGGAATTTATTTTTATGAGCTAATCAATTCAATCTAGGCTCGGCTGGAGTCAACTCTAAAAAGCTCTATTAAAAAACTAATTCAATTCAGATTGACCCCCAGTCCAGTCACTCAACTTCTTTCAAATGGAAGTAAATAAAGTGGAGTAAAATATAATAAATGTGTGAGTGCATCTCAGCTCAACGTAATTTACCTGTCTTGAGCAGGGAAAGGATGAGGAGGAAATGATGATGGTGATAGTTATATGATGGGTTTACTTAACTCAACTCAGGTGTGTTGGATACTATTCTCCAATCCTATACTGATTAGCCCTGCACGGAGTAGTACCAAGCAAAGGAAGTCTACTTGAAAGCTATTTGTCTTAAGAAAAATGCACGAGAATTGAATGACTGGAAAAGAATGACTTATTTTTCATAAAGATGCATAAAATCGAATTTGAAATGACTTATTTACTTCAAGCGCATGAGTAGGTATGTTTGCATTACTTGAAATGAAAGAATAATGAATTTGAGAATAAAGTGTAACGGTCAATTAGACTGATCATGAATAAATAA
>JAQGAI010002275.1:0-12632 GCA_034696905.1 Lepidocyrtus violaceus
AGTACAAAACATTTAAACATTTTGGATGTTCGTACAAAATTTCATTTCAAAAGCCTAACATTTCATTTTAGTCCTGAGCTCCCTATCAATTACCATATATTGCACATTGCACATTCAGCGATTTTCCTACGTAGTCCGGCGTGTCGAGACCACCATGTTATGTTGTAATTTTTTATTGGAGATTTATTCTATTTTTTTTACAGCCTATCAGTATTGAGTTTATTTAAAATGAGATAGTAAATACTTACTACTTAAATAATTTAACATACATTTTAACACGACTAAGCATCACTGTTCTCCATACAAATCACTTACGTATTAAAATTAATCATGACTGGACAAACTAATACGATTGATTTAACATACAACCTACAACTTCATCAGTTTTGTAAAAATTATTTAAAAAACGAAACCGAAAGAAAAGCGTGAATTATTTATTTAATTAGCGTCAGACTGAACCGAAGCTCTCGATTAAATTAAAATACTGTAAAACAAAGTACTGGAGTTTTAAAAATTACAGTCTATTTATTATTGCAACTCACTAACGACAACGACGGGTTATTTTTTACTAGCCGACTTGAGAGGTTTCATAAATTAATTACATAATGATGACGAGTATAAAGATGAAAATAGCGCCATAATAGTTCAACAAATATTGCAACAAAATCCTAAGGCCTTTTGATCATGAATCCGTGCGGAAAACTTAAAACCATAAAGCCGTTTCTCAGAGCTTCCAAAATGTCATAAATCAATCTTTGGACTTAGCTATTTCTTGATTATTAAAAAAAATGAGAACGGAAATCAAATCCTTTGAAATTATTTTTTTCAACTTCTCAAGCAAAATCGAATTCCGGCGTTTCCAACGGAGCCAACTCAGGAAGCTCCCGGGGTTTATAGTTTTCAAGGGATGAAGCAAAGGACGTCTTCTCCATCTCTGACTGAAAGGAAGATGAGCTGGATGAAGTCGTCTCGTAGGATTCCAGCCGTTTCTTCAGCGTCCTATTTTCTTCGCGAACTTCATGAAGCTCGCTCAGAAGCTATTGAAAGTAAGATAAAAATCAAAATGTTTAACAATCATGAAAAAACTGAGATAGTACAAATTAAGATATTTATAAAGACTCAATGCTTACCCTATCGACTAAATTCCGTAGATTAGAATTAACCATTTGTAGTTCCTCAATGACGTCCGCATCATTCTTTGGTCTAATTGTAAAAACTGGCTTAGCATGATAGGAAACAGTGTCCGGGATGGAGACCTTATTTTCCTTCGAAGGGGGATTAAACTTCCGCTCAGACAGGATTTGTAAAAGTGAGTCCGCCTCATCAAACGTCTTCAATATTTCGTGGTGAGCGTGTTGTGGATGATGAGTGGGGGGGAAGTTAGTTGGTCCTGACCTTTTTGAAGACGATGCGGAGGATCCGGGTACTCCACCTGCGGATTTTGGGGTCTCCATGCTTTTGATTCTGGCTGTGAACTTGTCCAGTGCCTTTATGAGGATCATTAAAAAAATAGCAATTGAATGTGAGGCTTTGGCTTTTAAACCTTTAAAGGTTTAATTATCCATTTATAATTACTAGCTCAATTTTTCTAACCTTCGGATATGAGCCAGCTCAGCTTGTCGTTTGTGATATTTGGCCTGCTCATCTAAGGACCTGAGAACGGAGGAGTCATCGGATAACCTTTGCTGGAGATCATGCAACAGTCGAGCCGCTTCAAGGTGACATTCAGCCGCCTCCTCGAATAACCCTTTCCTTATCAGTTTGGCTGCTCGACGACCTGCTTCATGGGCCTGAAATCATGGTAACCAAACAAACGCCAAACGAAATATAAATAACATAAGAGTACTTACATGGCCAATTTTAAAAATTAAGCTAAATTGCACAATGCGTCACCTTATTTAACGGTGTCTTTTCCATGAGTCATCCACCGTGCTCCTCCGGGAAAACAAGAAGGAAAAGTCCCTTTCCTTTTTGGACCCCTCTCAAATGTCCAGAGACACTTGGGTCAGATCATTCAAAAAAATATCGTCCTCGAGTTAACTCCAAAATTAACTTAATGTCATCACATAAATATAGTCCTTGAAACTTCCAATTAGTTTGTAGTTAACAACATGCCAATTTATTCTTCGATAGGATACCGTTTAATCTCAGTCAAGTCACAATTCACATTCAGACTAAATGACTCTCCAGTTTAAAACTTTATTATCCATCGTAGGACTTTCTCCTCTTCACAATGTTGAATGTTTTATTAGTCCAGCCAGTTCCACTCCACAATCTATAATTATTTCACGGTTATGTATGATGGTTATCCGACTCACTTTCCTTTTCCTCTGGCACTGGCTGGATCTTATCGGAAAGTTAACTCACTGACTGGCGATGGAGATTAGCATTAGCAGTCTCCCTATCCATGTTTCCTTATCAATATTATTATGTATTATGAAACCCACACGTAAACTCAAAAGGTCATAATCATCCCATCATAATATTTTATGATGATGATAATGATGTTTGTTGTCCCCTTCCATAATCAATCGTTTACTTCCTCAACAAATACGTTTACTCTCATCATCCAATCCAATCCAATCTTGATCAAATAGCATTTCACCACCAGCAAACATCTGATTTCACAGCTCTCACGTAGGCAGCCATCAGCCAAGCAGCAACATGATCATCATCATCATCAGCCGTAAAAACAGCATTTTCCAGCCGGAGACAGACAGCAGCAGCAGAAGAGCTCAGAACAACGCAACGCTGCTGATGCTGTTTTTTTATTCATGATAATTTCAAATGCACTTTTTTACAGGACGGACAAAACCTGAACAACCTGACCATCAGACAAAGCTTAAAAAATGAAAATGCTGCTGTTGCGGCTGATGACGATGAAGATGATGATGACCTCAAAAATCCAAAGAGATAAATGACTGGATATGGTTACCTTCCTTGTCTTCCTTCCTCACGTGTCAGCGGAGCGGATGGATGACACAATCACTTCCCATTTCTCCTTTGTCATAATTACATAATACAAGTGTAGGAGAACAAAGAATTCGGTAGCCTGGCCACATATCATTAACATATTAAAAATGAGCGCAAACGACATGAGCAGGATGGAGTGGAAGTGTCCCCTTTTTTAAACGCTTTATGTTCTTATCTTAATTACCAAGAATGACTGACTCCATCTTCGTTTTATTTTTATTTTTTTTTAGTTTTTTTCACTGTTTTGTATTATCATCGCATTATTGTCATTGTATTTTTTTTCTCATACTCACAATCAATATGTATTTATTTATATGTTTTAATTTTTTTTACTAATGATAAATACAAAAAAAATTGGGTTTCGTATAACAACATTTATAAGCGTGGGCGTTGTTCTCAAGATGAAGGTGGCTATTAGCGAGCGAAGTAAGGGGAGCTGGAATCCGAATGGCATGGAGTAAGATGATCATGATGACGATGATGATGATGATAATAATAATGGACGATGATGATCTAATCATTTTGGCCGGACAACTGACGAAAACGCGTGTGTGTATCTCATCTCCCGATCAAGAAGACTAAACTAGGTTTGGATTTGGATTGGAGAGAAGGATCATCATCATCATCATCATCATCACACATATTATCATCATCGTTAAGTTAAAAGGCTTCCAGAATTTTTTCCCCTGCTGAATTGAAAAGTAACTGAAAAAAAAATATAAAACATGGTATTCGTGTCTGTGTTGAGGGATGAGGGAATGATTTCATAGAGGGAAAAATCCTGTGTTCAAGTTGTGAGAACAAAGACGGACTAAATATGGACATGAACGTTTCATGAGTCCCTCCGTCAATACAATACATAGTAATGATGATGATGATGATAATGACAACAGAAATAAATGCTTTTTGTTGTCCTTTTCGATTTTCCCTTGAGATAGTGTGATCTGCTCATCCCTGCTCCTGTTTTCTTTTCTCTTGATCTCTTAATTTCAGTATTATTGTCGAGCATTTAAATTTTTTATGTTGTTTTTTATTTATTTTGCAACAAAAGAAAAACCGGCTTCTGCTTCGCTCCCTGTCAACCGTATATTCTTCCTTTCATTGTTGTGTTGTGGGTTGCGGGGGCTGGGAAAAGGGTAATTAGTTAGTTAGTGATGTCCCAAAGGTGATGACAGGAACTGTGACAGTAATATAAATGGCTTAGGCTTCTGCAAATTAATTGGAGTAATTTGCCAATCAATGGAAGGGATCAGGTTGTTAGAAATGATCAGGATGAAAATGAGATGGAATGATATCATGCAGTAAACTTGTTAAGTAGTTGCAAATCAAGTGTGGTGTAAAGAGAGAACATTTTTTTTCTACTTTTACGTAACTGAATACTAATTTCAGGATGTTCTTCTTTTGCAATGAGTTGTAAATTTTGGCTGATTGACTGGAGGCTTTTAGCGAAGTTTATTGAAATGGATTTGGGGACGACAAGTCCCTTTCATCTCAATTTGGGATTTTCCCTTTAGCATGTCAACAAAATTTATTTCAAATTTTAGCGGATCAACCCTAAAAGCTCGGCTGCTTAACAATCAAAACACTAACAATGAAATTGTTTTCATGGACCAGGCGAAATGAAATCGACTCGATTTAATATTTGGGATTGACTTTTTGGGTTGGTTGGAATTAGAACGCTTCCATTTCTGAAATATGAGTCAGCTATTTTGTAATTTTTGAAATAAGCTTAAATGTACAGTTTTGATGAACATCAAAGGGAAAAGGGAGTTGAATCAATGGAAAATTCTACTTTTGAAAGCCTCAAATGAGCCAAGACCAGTTGGCATACTACGTGGTTCTCACTATTAACTCCCTCCCTCCCAAGGACGTCCACCAACCTAACTACCGCTTATTAATGGTTTCTACGATTTGATATAAATAAATACGTACCTGCATCTATTTCCATTGAGGTAATCCCATCTAATATGCGTTATCACTTCTAAAAATTCATTCCCAAACAAAGATACTTTCCAGGAGTATTTTCATCTTGTTTTCATTTTTGAAAAGATTGTTGTTGTTATTGTGTCATTTTTAAAATTTCACGTAATGGTGCTACTAGTGCTGGTTTAGTTTGGTGGATGGGTTAAAAAACTTTCACCCAGTTAAGTTTGACCCAACTACTCGTCTATTTTATAAGTATTCATTTTCTTTGAAACAAATTTAGGGGAATTGTATCGCATCAGAAAGGTGTCTCCGTCAATCACATTCCCAACTCCACACGTACCATATCTTCAAAAAGCTTTCTTCCCGGAAGTTCGTTATCCGTGCCATAATCAATGATAAGGATCATTATAAAAAATACCTTTGTGAAGTTCACTCTGCTTAATAAGATGAAAATTGTATGAAATGATGCATGCAAGTAGGTGGGTTGGGAGGGGTGAAAGGAGACAAACTTTCTCTCTCTCTGTTTCTCGACATTTCTGAATGAGATGTGGGAAGTAAAGGAGAATTTTATTTGTTGTTGGGAAAACTTGTACCGGTGCTACAGTTGTTGCATCATGTGTTCCAGAGCACATTCAAATCTGCCATAAAATATGCATATGTGTTCCACTTGCTTCCCTCCAAAAAAAACGTAATATTTGTCAACAACAGCATTTGAATGAAATGCGCCAAACATGGATCAGAGCAACAGACAGACTGGTGTCATTCCAAAACCCCATTCCACGTTAATTCCTCCAAAGAAGCCCACCAACAGACTTCAGTTGCACTCCTCCAAAGTCACTTCATCTTCCTCCTGCGGTTGCTGGCGCTCGCTGTTCCTCAATTGACGAAAACAAAAACTTTCCCATGCGTAATTAAGAGTTGAAAATATGTTCTTTTAATAGGCATCTCCCACTAATACGTAAACATACACTATATGCACAAAAAGGTGAAGTTGTTTACATCATTCGCCGATGTATTGGTGAGGAGGAGCAAGTCCCGTTACTGGAATGACGCCTGAATGTCTTTACGTACTTTATCTGAACAAATAATAAAAAACAGTAAATAAATATTCACGTGGCAATTTAGCATTTCGTTTCCGCAGAAGAAAACAAAATACTCTGCCCCGGGATCCAATAGCGATCAACTTTGTTTTTACAAATATACCTTGGGACTCATCGAACGATATATAATGTTTTCGGTAATTGGATACATATCATCTTTGATGTCTTCAATTTATTTAGGACTGAATAAGATCCATAAAATACTCACATAATAATACAGTATAGGGAAACGTAATACAGAACGTTATTTCGAAAAAAAAAATGAAAGAAAAGACGATGAATGAATATTAAAATTCAAGGCGGAGACTTACTTACATATTACAAGACTTTTGTATGTTATATCGGTTACATCAGATATTAATATTGCATGTGAGATGTCCCAATCCGAATTGTCTACCCAAATCATTTTTTGCATTTGCGGTGATCACATTTTTCTTTGAAATGATTTCCATTCCATTCTATCCTGTTTCCGAATCACGTCATCCAGCCGTGTCACGGGGAAAGCGCGGCTCGTGATTGTGATTGTGGGGGAGTGTTTTGTAAATCTATCAATAACATACGTACCTCTAACACAACACAGCCCATATCAGTTTGACATATAAGTAAGCATGGATATGGCTCTTACGTACTTACCTAACCCATGGCTCTTCTTACCTGAATGATGCAAAAGGGAATCACTATTTGGGACTGTTACTCATTACCGAACTTTCTCCTTGTCAATATGAAAGTAAGTAAGTTGGATAGATAGGTATGGACTTTTAGCCAACTTTTTTTTTCACAACTGGCTGGAGAGAGTTGTCTGCCTTTGCAACAAGTGTCGATGTGGACTTGAGCCACGCGTTTTACGTTTTCATTACGTAGGTAGCTTTAGGTATTGTTTTTCAGTTTTGCATTTAGGTTTTTTTTCTTCGGCTGCTTGCTTACGACCGAGTTGCTTGGAAAAGTACCGTGTTCATTCTACGTAATTAAATTAAATTAGGGAGTTTTGGGTGCATCCTCTAATCTCCCACGTTTGTTCAGGGGCTCATTACGTAAAACGGAAGTTTTTTACCTTTTTGTTTTCAATGACAAATACGTGCATGTTTTACTACCAAGTTCGTTTTCCCTTTCAGGGGAAGTCATCCTCACAAACAAAACTGTACAGGCAGTTGAGAAAGAGAGAAAGTTGGAGAGGAGTAATTAACTGCTAAATTAGTTGTTTACACCTTCAGGAAAGAGAGACAGAGTCTCCGAATGGATGACGTCTTCAATGGACGTAGCAGTAAAAGTGCTTTCCCCGTTCCAACTAACCGACGACACTGATTTCATCACATCAAAAAATATCTTCCTAAACCAGCATCATCACCATCATCAGACGTAACTTTCCAAGATCTAATGTCAGTCAATAAATTACCTCCCAAAATATCCTTTCACCTCCAAAAAGTGAAACGAAGAGGAGAGAGAAAAAAATGTCATTGTCAACATTTGTCATGTGTGTGAGTTTGGGAAAAATAAAACTAAAACTTTTTCACGTCACTCATCGTCAAGAAGAAAATGATGAGGGGGATCTTTTAATGGCTTCACTTTTATAATTCAAGAGGGGAAAAAAATTCTTCATATAATATCTTTTCCTCTTTTCTCGGCTCACATGGAACTTCGTCATATATTTATTTTTATATCAGCAGCATCATCATCCAAATCAACATCCACAGCCTCCGTCAATGAAACAAAACAAAAAATGTTTATAGCAAGAGGAGAAAGTTGGGATGATCGTCATCACACTCGGTATTCGGTAATGCCGGTAAAGAGCTAATCACACGAGAACAAGTGTCTTTTTTTTCTATCCCTATAAAGTGTTTCGCTGTGTAATATACCTACCTACTTAGCTAGGCAAGTAAAGAGGTAGACAGCTCCAACCCACAAAGCCATAACGATAAGTAGCCAAGCTAATGAGCTGGAGCTGGGGTGGAGAGGACGGTGGGAATGGAATCAAAGGGGAACACTTTCTCGGAGAAGTGGATGACGGCATCGAGGGAAAAGACATGTCGGTCGGTCCGGAGCTCAGACGTAAATTTCACATGACGTCTGATGATATCACACACACACACACACAAGTTACTTAGGTATGTACTTGCTATGCTGCTACCTTCTTCCCCCCTTGTTTATTATGATTGTTGTTATGATAACAAAGCGCAGAGATTTTTTTATATTGAGACTATTGATTAGTTTTTATAACTAAAACGATGCCAGTTGGGCAGATGTGTCAGTCAGCGGAGTAAAGTAAAAGTAAGCAAGTGCGGATTCTTTTATTACCTACGTAGGTATGAGAACCTATTTGCGTATTTTGATGTTTTCCAATTGTACATAGAGAGAAAAGGGGGAAAGAGGTGAGGACTAGCGTACATGGAATTAGGGAATTATAAATAGAGTCATTATTTTGTGCTTAACCGGTAAGCTGTCAACCGGGCTCAAAAATAGTACTACCTACGTAATACTTTCCCTGTTCTCGTGGACTTGTGACCCTGGCCATGAAGAATTTACTCTCACACAATAAGACTGATGGAAAGGTTCCGTTTGACTGGATGCAGTTCCAAATGATGTTTTTTTTCGAAATGATCTACATACAAAAAAAAGAGAAATCTAAAAATAATGGTATTTATATTTGCAGATGCTAACAACTGAATAAATAAATGTCTTTGTTGTACTTTTTGGAACTTCCTTTTCAACTTTGTTAATTTATTGATAGCCGCATTTTTTGTTTCATTTTTATATGCGAGGCACGCACAGCTTCATATGCATTCGGAGAAAAACCCTTCAGGTGTTGTACAATTGACACTAATTTATTCATCCGGGAAGGGACAATAAATGTTTAATTGCGCTAATTGTTTCAAAGCCTGGAAAACATTTAATTTGTTACAAACAAAGTGACGAAATGGAATATGGGTGACTTTAATTATATAATTCTGTGCAATTTTTAATAAATCACATTTCACTTGTTCTAGCTTCCATCAACATTAACAACTTAAAGCAAACATTTCTTGACTTGATTGGCATCTTGCTCCTTTCAACAAAGTATATTATCCAATTCTCTCTCCCACACAAAAACACGACTGACTACGCTTAAATAAACCAAACCATATTGCTAATATAATATATATGTAATGCCAAATGTCAATTTCTTCTTTTGATCTTCGCCCTTCATTCACTACACTACATTGTTTGCAAAAAAGCATTTGCTTACAACTGCCAATATTTTGCTATTGGTATTAAGGTACATAAGATACTTATTATTATGGATCACCATCGTAGGTAGGTGGATAATATTAAATATCCACAACTTTCTATAATTATCACAGTTCGTATTTCCCTTCCATGAACCTCTATACTTACCAAGACGTAATCTGGAAAGAAGAAAAAAAACATGAATGAATTCAATTTTCTCCATTAATATTTACCTATACTTATTATTACTTCTGTATTGCTCATTAATTACAGGATAAAACTTCCAATTTTGACATTTGGATTGCAAAATCTTGAATCTTCAACTCCCACGCTTTGTTTTCCAACAGCAGGTAGGAATAAATGAACTTAGGTATGTTTTTTTTTCATTCAGTTTTTTTTTTAAATTTGATGATGATGATGACAATGTTTTTGACTTTTGCAAACCTACACGAAATCTGGAAGACTAAATAAATCCATCAAAAGTTAATTCAGGGACAATGCAAGTTGTTGTGACACAATTCCAGATTATTATTACGCACGCGACATATGTATCTATCTATGACAAATCTTCTGCTAACTGATCCACATATGCAACATAACGTTTTGGTAAGTAACTCGTAACTGGGATTAAAGTAAGTCAGTTACCTTTTAATCACATTCCGTCATCTTCAAGAATAGAAAACAAGTACAGCAGGCAAGGCTGCTGCTCTGATTGAGAATGGAAATGCGAAACAAATAAGACGTTCGTTACTTTCCTTTGTTTCCTTTCTCCTTAAAAGGAAGCGGAACTTTGGCCTGTGCAATATGATATTCTTCTGCTTCTACGTTTTCTTTCCTTACCCCATTCCATTCCGGAAACTTTCACAACCGAGCGGAACGGTTTTTGTTGGATTTTAAGTATAGTGTAGATAATAGTATAAGATGTGCAATTAACTTTAACTGAGGTGTTCTTTCCATCCCTTTGTCTCTATGTCTCCCATGTCCCATCCATGATTCAAACTCTTTGCCGAAGAATTGGATTGGATTTAATTTTTTTTTGAAATGATGATGATGATGATGCATCATCTCATCTCATCATCACTAACGAATCAAGGCGTTGTACACACATGGAAGACTTTAAATTTCAGCTATTGAGCATTGTTTTAGCGGAGACTATGAGCCTAATTCCTTCCCTCCCTCACTCCCTCCCTCTCTCCCTCCTTGGGTCGGACGGAATACTTATTTTTGTTCTCCAACATACCTAGTCTAGAAATCACCCCGCTTTGAAATTATTCTAGATTGCTGGTATTGTTTTGTTTCCTCCCAAATAAAAAAAATATTAATCCAATCCTCATCTGACTTCAAATTTTTTCACCAGAAACTCATCAATGGAATTATAACATTCTGCTTTGGCAAAACCAGCTATACAGTAGAGTACCAAACAAAAACAGATTTTTACCTAACTAAAAATAATATATCGACACAATAGACGACTGCACCACATCATCAGATCAAGAACAGCCAGGGCAGGTAAGATCATTAACCAATATTATTGTTAACTCAAACTATTATATTATATATCATACCCATATGCACCTACCGACTACTAATAGCAGCAGGTTATATCTAGATCCATAACATTGAATCAAGTTAAGCAGCAGTTAGTCCAGTCATTACAATGTAATGTATCTAGAAGGGGTGTGGTATATGTAGTATGTCGTAGCGCTGTAAAGATGCTAACTAACCCATAACATCATCCACCAAATTAGCATCCAATGACGATAGTCCATCATTCCCTATGACCAAATAAAAATGTGAAGGAAAAAAAACGACAAGGAATACGTAACCTGCTACAATCATATCATATCATATCATATCGAGCGCTTTCCCTTTACCTCTCAAACCAACCAAACTATTTTTAATAGCACTTCGTCCTTCTAGCGTTAATGTACATAAGTAGGTAAGCACTTTTCTGTGATACCTACTACAATTTTTAGTCATGGTAGTGCGGTCGAGACAAGCCATATTTTCTATTGTTTTATTTCACTGACAATGATGATACGGATGAATGGGGAGAAGAAGAAGACCTACGCAAGAATTTCATTTTATCTATTGAATATAGCTTTTTTTTGTGTGTATGAAAGAGACATGCCCGATGGATGGATGCGTAATAATAATCTGCCTTGTACAGTTTGTAGAAACGATACAAATTTAAAACATGTTTATGAATGATGTGATCATCATATCATGATTTTAAATGTGTAAAACTTTAATGTATACTATTTATATTTATTTTTTTCTTCTCCTCACCGCCATTTTACAACGTATGAACATCATTTTCACCATGTTCAAAATCCCTAAATTTTTATTTTATTACGGCTGATATCCGTTTTTGGCCATTTGTTTTTCTTCTTCAATCATAATATGTATCCGCATCAAAAAAAACTAATAAAAAAAATATTATGTGTAGCAATATGAGACACACGAAGACATACATGTTTCTCAAAAGAAAAATGAAACATGAACGTCAAGGCTGAGAGCCAACCAGAACCAGAGTTTGTAAACTTCTACAATAATAAAAAATGGATGGGAACGATAATATGTTTTTTTTTCTTGTAGTAATGTAATAGCGGAGCGGTGATAAATGTAAACGAAAATGGTCAGTAAGACCAGTAGCCCCACTCACATAAACAATACCAGCGGTCCAAAATATGATACATTGAGAATAGATTGGGATCATTTCGTCATCGTCATCATCATCATCATGATCCTCGTCAGCGTAACCTATCCCCTTTTTTCTTAGGAAAGTCTCCGAGAGAAAAAAAAATGTATAAAATGCTGTCAATTTTTTTTATCGTAGTTTTGTATCCATTTTCCATAAGGTAGGTAGGTAGATAGGGATAAAGTCTTATTGATTGAATTTAATGATAGGATATCCATTTTATCTTTTGGTAGCATCGGAAAGCTATAAAAAAAGTGTCTAACTAAAAGAGCGGCTGAGTTTTTTTTGCCATATATCAATCCAATACCATTTTCGTGAAGTTGGTTGGGAGAAGGAGCGGAGAACTTTTGTATGTAGGTATGTTTGGATTTTAATTTTTACTCTGAGATAAATAAGCCTTAGCGAGTAGCCATGACTTCTGTATGAGTCAACAACTTGTTTCCCTTTAAAAGTTTGCAATGGATAGAAGAGGTACTTGGGAGGGAAAACTTTCATGAAAGAAACGTGTGGAGCTTATTGAAATGTATAGGTATGCAAATATATACATAACTGCATAGGTATGTATGTGTGTGGAACTACTTGGTTGAATTAAAATTCCAGCTGCAGGCCAAATGAAAAGTCTCTACCGGAAGTTTATACTGATTTCAGATTCCGACTCTGAACTTGATGAGATGTAGGCGGTGGTTTAACAGGTACAGGATCAGGATGTGAAAGACCAAGTGCCAGATCGG
>JAQGAI010002276.1:0-12630 GCA_034696905.1 Lepidocyrtus violaceus
CCAAAATGCATCACAAAAAATTTTCAGGATTTGAATGGACTTGTACTTTCTTTGTCTGTTCCTTATTCTAATCTTTTAGGGTTAAAGTTAGAGGATATTAATGAGAGAGATGTATTTACATATGCGATGGCCCCTCCTACACTTTTCCTTTCTAAAATATGTACAAGTTCCTAATATTTTGTTTCGATAAAGTGCATTTTCCATTTATATTAGGCATAGACCCCGAAAAAAATGTGAAACGCATGCATTCATATCATGATATCAAAAGCGTCATCTATACCATGGATAAAGGCAAGCACAGATAAAAAAATATTGAAAAAATTATAGAAAAACGTCTTCAAAAACCTTTAACGTAAAGATAACATTGTCTATCAAAATGATAAAGAGTTTTCATCTAAAAAATTGTAAAAACTAAATAAATCATATTTTATCCTAACTGAACGAAAGTTATAAATAGAAAAAAAATAATTAATTTATTAATAGAGGTTATACTTCTTCGAGTAATCTTACCTGATCGTGGTTCATCATCTCCAGGTTGTGATTGTGCGGACTCCCGTTCTGTAAATGACAAAGGGGTAGAAAAAAGAAAATGTTTACATCCAAATTCTACTTTCAATTTTTACCCAACCATTTAGCTCAAGTGTTTACATACCAAAACCAACATATTGTTACAAATAAGACGATTTTTGTATTCAAATTAAGTTACGCATGACATGACTAAATCAAATATTGTTTGTCATTCTTATATTATTATAGTACTGATGATGTGTACAAAACATGTTGTTAGTTCAGGGCAAACAAAAGTAGCACTCGGGTTATGTTGGACAAATGAAATGCAATTTTTCTGGTGACATGAAGAAGGTGACAACAGAATCAAACAAAAACCAATGGAAAAAGTAAGTTTTCTTCGTTTTTTTTATGATTTCCATTTTTTCCATCCCTTCCTCTTCAATGACTCTCTGATGATGACTCTGTGATCGCTCTAAGAAGCTCAAGCTGACAACTAGACATCTACCAACAAATTAAAATTACTCCAACTACATTCCAAACTTAAGAGTAAATAAGTGAAAAAAATAAATACTGCTGTAACTTAATTGTCTGTGCGTTTTACATATACAGAGAAGTAGTATACAGTGCGATTATAAACAATCCATTCCGATTTGCTCCGATTAGATTTTTTGCGTGATTGCATGATTTGAGTTTGCTAAAAGAAAGATTAGACTTGAGAAAGAGTAAGTAAGAGGAATACTTCTTCTGGCATGTTTCTTTTTTCCGCGTCGACGGATATAATTTCCCCCATTTGGATTACAGTCTGGGCCGCTTCCTTCTGGAATGATGATTTTCGGAATGAGCTTGGAGGAAATGCCTTTCACTCCGGTGCCAACCTGATCAATATTGAGCTCTTCGGTCTCTGTATCGGGTCCACTTTTCCCAACGGAGCTTCGTCTACGCTCACCAGTGCCATTTTCCAAAATCTCGGATTCTTGCACGGAAACTGAGGAGCAGTTTGCATCCATTATGTTTTGGATGATTTTTGCATCCGCTTCGGTTTCCACATGTTTAAATGAGGTGGAGGGGGAGGAATCTACGTCGTTTCCGTCGGCGGATGTGAAATCTTCTACGTCTGTAACGCCCCCGCCGTTCCCCTCATCTTCGGATTCGATTGCCAACTGATCTTTATGATTATAAATGACCAAGCGGGGGGTCAGCGTTCTGGAGTCGATTAGCTTGCAATGGATTTCTTCGTCGTCGGTGGGTGTCTCTGGATAAGGCTCTTCTGGCTCCTGATCTTTCACGCTAATTTTAGTGTTAGCTGATGCAAAATTCAACTTAATAATGGCATCTATCTCAGGACTAGCTTTGGCCATCTTCCATTCATCCCCATCTCCATCATCATCCCCTGAATCGTGCATATCCTCACAGTCCGTGAGGGCACCTTGATCCATTTCCTCCACTTGTAGACCACCACGAGCACCAAAGCTAACTTTCTTTTTCCCATCACTTCCACCTTCCTCAAGTAACGCGTCATCTTCATCCGTAGTATTTTCATTTAATCTTTCATCCCCACAGTCCGAAGGTGTTATGGATCGTGGAGCACCTGGGGCAAGGTGAGATCTATTAGCGATGGGGTAGTTTTCAAGGGATTCCTCATCCGTCATAGGATCAACTGGGAATTCTGGTGTAGGGAGGCGAACTTGACTTGAGTGTCCCTGGTCAACTGATAATTTTCGAGGACTGTCGGAGTCCAGTGACTCAACATCGGTGAATGGCTCGTCGTTATTGAGAAATTCAATCAGGGAATACTTTCTCTCTTGGTCTGGGGGAGGATTCTCCGTTATGTTGGTTTCGTCCTTTCCAATGTCAATGTCCCCCGGGACCATTGCAAAATAGAAGCCATAAGCGGACGGAGAAAAATCGGGTGCATCAGTATCTATTATATCGATATCAAAGTCCCCCTCCCCTTCCATTTCCTCTACGTCGGTTAGCCCATCCTCATCATCCTCCTCCTCTTTACCGGCTACTCCTCTCCCAGAAACTTCAAGTCTAGCGAGGGTTTGTCTACAAACGGTTACACGATCACCGGAACTATCTTCGATGCACATTTCACCCTCATTGCAATATTGATTCAAAATCTTTTCCATTTCTTGGATTGACGCCTCAGAGACAGGCTCACCCCCATATGCACCAGCCGTGGCGGAACAACATGGATCATCCTCATTATCAGAAACCTGCTCCGTATCAGTCACTCCCCCGTCGTCGTCCACTCCACTATCAGGTAGGGTTAACGCGTCAGTGCCAACAGCCCTTGTTGGAGACGGTGTGGTAGGAGGCAAGCGGGATTCTTCCAAATCCTCAACGTCAGTTAATCCTCCGTCATCTCCCCCTGGTGGGGATTCGGGTCGAAGCATTGTTGGAATTGGACGAGTGCTATTTTGATTGCCCGATCCATTCATTGCCATATCTTGGCTGATTCTCATAATAGGGAAGTCGTCGTTGGTATAATTGTTTTTTGTTGAAATTGTAAGCAAGCACGTTGAATAATTTGGTTGAAGGTTAGAATTAGGTGGAGATTATAGAAGGCAGTGAAAGTAGTCGTACCACGAATAGTTTAGTTTGGAATGGTTGTTGACGAAAAGTTGTTAATAGTTTGTTTTTGAAAGGGTAACTCTTGGGGTGACACACTGGTTAATTAGGAGGAAGATCAGATTGGTCAGCGCTATCGCTTTCTTCACCTGATGATGAATCAATGGACAAGTTTTGTTTTAGTTAATTAAAGTTGAAAAAACATAAGAAGACTTTTAAGGTATGTATGTACATAATATACAGGAGACAAATGATAATTTGTTTTGCGAAAGTGTATAAAAAATCATTGACAAAATAATCTTAACAAAAAAAAATGTAGCAAAACGTATTGAAAACAGCGACTGAAATCAAAGAAAGGTAAATAGGTGTGTATCTTTTTTTCTTGGTCATTGCGACCATATTTTTTTTTGTGACAACGAAAACAATATTGAATATTTTTGCTCAATAGTTACTTCACAATTTTGTGGCTTGGATTGGATGGTATGAGTGGTGTACACGGAAAACAGCAATTTAAAATAAAATAAATAAAAACTCCAGAATAGCGTTTTTTCATACAAATTGACGCATAAACGAAGAGACACATTGCATTTGCTTTCACTGGGCATAAAATGGTTGGAAGAAAATAATATAGTGAAAATGATATGATAACACAATCTGCTTTCTTCACAGGGCGCACATAACCAAAACAGAACATAATTTTTTCTGTAAGGAGGAGTATTCGAAATTATAAGGTGCAAGCAAACTACGAAAAAAATGCTTTTTTGCTTACTAAAATGTTAATGCCATACCCTGCTCCTAATTTATAGTGTTAAAACAGTGCAACCTTTTTGGTTCTACAACTAGAACATTGACATATTCATGAAAAAATGAGACGGGAAAAGTTGGATGGATGAAGCTTGACTAACAATTATTTGTATGGGTGACCATTTATGTGTAACATTGTGACTGTGATAATATAATCGGTAAAACCTCTGTTGATGTTTTAAAACTGTGGAAAACACCCTGTTTAAACCAAGAACAGAGAAGTGGTAAAAAATATATATTTTTGAAATTTGAAATTAAAGTATAAAAATTAACAATAAATAAGAAATTTAGGCTTGTAAATATTTTTTTCTTTTTTTGACAAGTGCAACGAAAATAGAAAAACGAACGAAAAATTGTGAACACAGTGAATATTGTTTTTTAAAAACAAAATTATAAAAAAAACTGATATATTTTTTTTTTGGATAAAATGTTTTTAATTCATTTTATTTTTTTAACAGTAATTACCTTTCACGGAGTAATTGAATTGGATGAAGGGTGAAAGTGTCTCAACAACATTGGGAAAGTTCCCACTGGAATCTACTCTTGGCGGAGACAACCTAGTGATTTGTAACTCTGTGGACTCCGATGTTCTCGACTCCGACCCGGAGATAGAGATGGGTGAGGAAGCCAAAGAGGATCGTGATTGCGTTCCGGAGCCAGTCCCCACACCACTCCCACTACTACCCCCTACTGCCATACTTAACCCACCACCACTACCTGACTCATGATCTGAGGAACCCTGTTTACTGGGAGAGGAATGTGTGACTGAGGTAACGGAGCTAGAGCTGGAATGAGATTTGCTGGAGGCATGTGATTTTGAGGAGGATGTTGAGAGCTTTGAGGAAGCTGACTTGGAAGATGCTTCTGAGCCGGAGCCAGAGCGCGAGCTTTTCTTTGATGAATGTTCGGAATGTGAAGCTGACGATGTGGAGATTGACATGGGGGCGGAGCCCACGGCTGGAGATGCGTAGCTGGCTGAGTAGCTACTGTGACTGTGGCTTTGACTCCTCTGTATTACCTGGGGAGAGTCTACGGAGCCTCCAGAGACAGAGGAGGCGCGACTGATTGACTCACTCCCTTCATCTGATAATTTTCCCTTGGGAGAGCTCCCTCCCGTAGATGACGCTTGCTTATGTCCCGAAGAATCATCCGATTTCCCTGAAGATGCATCTGAAGCTTCATGACTACGAAGAGCTTCAGGACCTCCAGTTCCTCCATGATGAGAGCCACCGGATTCTGATCCTTTTGAGTCAGCTCCACTTGCAGGACTCACACCTCCACTTACGGAGGAATGTGTATGCGATCTTGATTGGTGGGCAGACTCATCAGTGGAAGATGAGCCAATGAACATGGGCGCCCCTTCCACATATCCATAAGTAGACTCCTGAACTTGTCCCTTTTGGGAGTAGACGAAATCTAAAGTTTTCACAAACACTTCAGAGGTAATTATAGCCGGGGCAGAGCGTGGCCTTGGCAGCTCAGCAAAGTGAATTTGATACTCCAAATCTGGTACGGAGTGACGGAAATTTTTCTGTTTCTTCGTTGTTAGCTTGGTAGGGCCAAAGGAACGTCGTTTCTTCTCAAGGGGGTCAGTAGTAGAACTTCTTCGGCTACTAGGGCTCCCTTCCTGAATATCAATTGGTTTGGTGGTGACAACCTCCTGGAATTGGACCGTGGATAGGACTGAGGAGGACTCTATGGTACTACTGGTTGTCGTGGTGGTGGCAGTGGTAGACGCGGTAACGGTAACAAGCGATTCCTTAGCGGTTTGTAAGACTTCTGCAGCCAAGGGCTGTTCATGCGGTCTGCTCCTCTCAGACACATTTTCGAGAATGTGTTGGGGAGTGGGCTGAACAACTTCCGGTGCATAAGTTGTTAAAGGGGATTTGGCCGTAGCGACTGCAACTCCTTTCTCAACAGTATCCGTTGTTGACGTGGCAGTAGCAGTGGCCACAGCCGTAACTTGCGTTTGGGGTAGGTTGCTCGTGGTAAGCAAAGCTGTGGATACGGCGGCGGATGTGGCTCCGATGAACATTAAAGCTGTGTCCTTTCCTTCTATGCTAGTGTCAGCCTTTGCGGCTGACTCTAGAGAAGTGTCGGGCATCGGCTCGTCTTCTTCACCTGCTCGGGTGTCTACCTCCTTTTGATCAACGTCCTTGGCTTCCTTTGGAGAAAATTGTTCTTCACTTGGCTCCTTTCCCACCGGTGACTGTGGCTCTCGGGGAGACAGGGAGGTGGGAGAAAATTTCCCTTTTTCCTTTGTTGGCGAAACTCGCTTCACAACTTCGGATTGGCCTTTTTCGAATGAGACTTTGAATTCTCGGACAAATGACTCATGAGTGGCCATCACTTTGTGCTCTGTAACGGGGGATTTCGGTTTAAATGTTGTGGTGCTTGGAGGGGGTGTTGTCGCTCCAGGCTTGATATCTTCAGTTTTGGTCACTTCCTGTCTGGGAGAGTATTCCTTGAAATACATTTGCTGCTTGAGAGCCTCCCTGGTTGTCGTTTTCTCTGTTGCTTTCCCCGTTGCAGACTCGTCCGCTTTCACTTCCTTTGATGTAGCCGACACTTGAGTGGAGTCGGATTCTGAAACGTGGAACTCCTCAACAGCTTCAGTAGTCAGAACTTGCTTTTCTGGGGAGCGTTCCCCAGACTTTTGAGGCTCCTCTTGGGTTTTCTCCTCCGGAGCTTCCTGAACTGTTTCTAACTTTTCGTCATCAAAAATTCCTCCTTCGGTTATTCCCAACATGGCTTTCAGCACAGGGGTCATGGCTTGATCGGTTGGTGTTGGGGTTAAATCTGGTCGAAGCATTTTGATTTCCTTTTTGATTTGCAACGCAGCTTCCCTCGCCTCATCTACAAATTTCTCAACGTCCTTCATCAGTTGGTCTGGCTTCTTCCTTTCGGATTTCTCTGGCGTTTTTGGTAGTTCTGTGGAGGTGGATGCAACCTCAGGTTTTAATTCTGTTGTAGATTTTTCTTGCAGTGGCTCTGCCTCCGATTTTGAAACTTGTGTTGGGGAAACTTCCTTCTTCTGCAAATCAGTTTCACTTCCAGTCAATGAGTCCCCCTTGTCTAATACGGTGGTCACGGCTGAGCTGGAGCTACTCACCGAAGCTGTTTCCAAAGTATCGGAGGGGAGACTGGAATCCTCAGCTTGACCCTTTCCACCTTCCAATGCTTCAGCTGGAATGGATTTGACTTTATCCACTTGGAAAGCGGGGACAAGGACCTCTGGTGACTTGGATGCTGATTTTGGAGGTGATGATGTAGTTGTTGTCTCTGTTGTTGTTACTGTTATTGTTTTGCTCTCACTTTTTACTTTCTCTTCAGTCTTCGTTGCTTCCTCTATCGGCGCTGTTTGACTGACAGCTTGATGAGTGAGAAATTGTTCTTGAAGCAGTAGAATATTTGGTTTCTCGGAAATGGGTTGAAGGGTATGCTCCGCAAGATGTGGCTTGTCATGTGCTACATGTTCCACGAACCTAGCATCAACTGATTTTTTCGGCGATTTGCTTACATCCGCTGCTGCAGCACTGGTGGCTTCAAATACTTCCCTTTCCAGCCTTGCTATTTCCTCCTCCAGTGCTGAACCAGAGAGTAGCTCAGATTGGGTTTCCATTGATGACACGGACCCTTCTTCGGATTCTTTCACCAAGCCAGGAATGGAAGAAATGTCGGAGGCGGAAAATGTCTGCGAATCAAATGACTCTTCTCTAGCCTGATCAGATGTAGTAAGACTTTCACTTGTGGTTATGCTTTCTTCTGATTTCTTCTCCTCAGCCTGTTCCGTTAGCTGAACAAGTGGCTCATCTTGGGCTACTTTGAATGCCTCCTTTTCTCTTCCGGTAACATCAACAGAAATAACTTTTGATTTTTCTTCTCCCGTAAAATGGGAAATTTTCACTACTTTGCCTCCAAACTCCAAGCTAATGGCAGAGCCATCCTTTCCCTTATCTTTTGATGAAGGAGCCATCTCCTCAATCAGTTGAGGTGGGGATGCTGCTTCCGGAATTTCCTCTGCTGTTTTCTTTTCTGATTCAACTTTTTCTTTCTTCTCCTTTGCTAAATCATCGTCATCCACTTCCCATGTCTTTGCAGAGGTGAGATGAGAATCATCGTCAATTTTTGCCTTGATCGTTTCCTCAATATGGAAAACCGTTTCTGGCATTCGGATCGTCTTTTTAACAATCCTTTCCCCTGATGCGGTCATCACTCCAAAATCCTCCATTTGGGATTCCAAGTCTGATGCAACTTCTTCAAGCGACCTTTCATCAACTTTCTTCGTGGAGGGGGGCTCACTGGGCTCCTCCTTTGGTTTAGGTATAGCTTGAACAGACTTTACTGCCTCCTTTTCTACAGCAACCTCCTCTTCAGCTACTTGTGTTGTTGCTACCGGTGCACTTTCCGAAACGGACTGGGAAGGGGAGGATCCTGCTTGATCCAATTCCAGAGAAAGAAGATCTTCCGGTAAACTTTGCTCCATAATGCCAGCCCCTTCGGATTCCCTAAAACGGTCTGCAAGACTCATTGGAGTGGCTTCAAACTGTATGGGAGAATCTGAATCGTCCGACTCGTCATCTCTGGATTTGTCCTGTTCATCTGCTGACAATTTTGAAGCAAGCCCTGCGGCCAAACCCATTGCCAAAGTACCGACTCCTGTAAGCAGAGATGAAGTCGAATCTGCGCCTTTCTCTTCAGTTATTATGGATGTTGTAGTTGTCGTTGAAACTTTTTTGGGTGATGAGGTCACCATTGTAGTCACAATGGAGGAGGTTATCACTTCCTTCGCGGAAGGTTCCGCTTCCTTTTGGATTTCCTTCTTGACATCTGTGATTGCTGCAGAGGTCACAACTGATATTGACTCTGCAGCTTGTCCTAAAGTTTGTTGAGAAACTGTAATTTTTAATTCCTTCCCAGAGTCCGCAACCGAAGGCTCAGCTTTCTGAGTTGTTGTTGTTATTGTCTGCGATGGTTGGAAAGTGATTCCAATTGATTTCTCCAATGCAGCTTTCACTTCTGCTTGTTGAGAAGAAACTGTTTTTGATACCTCAGCGCGGAAGCCCTCAATAGTAAATTCAGGCTTTTCACTTAATTTCTGCGCAAGTTGGGCAATTTCTTTCTCTACTTTCTCCACTTTTGCCTCTGCTACAGTAGAATCAGTGATATCCTCGGATTTTGCTTCAGCCTCTAGTGCTTTCTCTTTCACAGTGGCATCCTTTAATTGCTCAATTTTATCAAAGCTGACTCTCTTCTCTTGGTCAGCAGCATGGCTGTCCGTTTCCGGTTCTTCACTCTCCTCAGTAATTTTACTGAGCACGTCAGCCTGCTCCTCGACCTTTGCTTCTTCTTCCACCAGCTTTTTTAATTTTTCTGCACGAGCGGCAGCAGCTTTCCCATCCTCGTCAAGGAATAGAGCCTCACCGACGGCTTCTTGCTTGATGTCCTTCGTCGGCTTTTCTTCTTCTTTAGGCTTCTCCTCTGCAATAAATGTCTTGAAGTCTAAAATTTCCTCAGATTTCTTTAATGTTTTTCCGTCTTGAGCGTCGGTTGACTTAGCAAGGATAATGCTTTCTTCCTGTGACGATACAGATTTAGGAGCAGCTTTTTCAAGTTTCGGAGTGGGCTCGACTTTCTCCTCTTGACCGGAAACTTTTAAAACATCTTCCTGTTTTGCCGATTCCGGTTTGACTTGTTCACTCGACTTTTCCTCAGCCTTTTGCGAAACTGTAGGTTGGATTACTTCTGCGGGCTTTTCCTGGACTTTTTCTTGAGTTTTCTTGGGAGACTCTGCATGCTGCGTGGTCACAATTTTAATAGCGCATGGTTCTTCATGATGAGACTTCAGGGATTCCCTTCGTTCCTTTTGAGTTTCTGCTGTCACTTCGTCAATGACTTTCTCTTCCTCTGCGGCAGCTTCTTCCGATTTCGAAGTGATGGAGATGATCTCCTCCTCCAGTTTCTTCATCTCCTTCACCTTGGCATCCTCAACGAGCTCGGTTTTGATAATTTTTGATTCTTGCTCCGATTTCGATGTAATTTTTTCAATGTCACTGGTGACTGCCTTGGCTTCTTTAGCAGATTGGGAAGTAATTTCTTCGATTTCTGACCGAATATCTTTTGCGGACTGTTCTGCTTCAGAGGTAATTTGCATAATGTCCACCTTTTCTTGTTTGGAAGTCTTCCGGACTTGATTCTTTGTGTCGACCTCATCAATATCGACTTTTACGATGGGCTCCTCCTTCACTTCAACAGGTTCTTGTTTTATTTGGGCAGCAGTCAAAATGGTAGAAGGGGCTACGGCAACAGGAGCTGGCTTAGGCTCCACAGCTTGCTTTGGGGGCCCCGACTTGTCATCGTCGTCTTTGGTCAAATCAACGAGTTTGATTTCCTTCTTTTTAACTTCAACAGCTTTTACTTCCGGTTCCTTCTTCACAGACTCCCCTTTTAATTCCAACAATTCTTCTATTGACTTTGCTTTCTCTTTTTCCGTTAATTTCGTATCAAGCGAAATTCGCTCCTCTTCAGATTTCAGTTTCATCGTTTTGGTGGCATCCTCCCTACTTTCATCCGATTTAGCTTCCTCCTCCGATTGGGAGATATCGATTTCCTTCGTATCAAAAACGGTTGGAGGACTCTCAGAGGCGGAGGTCTGTTCCTCTTCATCAGATTTTCCCTTGCCTTTGTCAGGAACATCCAGTTTCTCAATTTCCGGGGAAGTGCGCTTTGAATCCTTCTTCATTTCAGTCTTTTCCTCCTTTTGCGAAGGCGATGGTGCCGGCTTCGTTTCAGGTACAATAACCCTCTCAACTTTTCTTTCCATTGTTTGGAAAATTTGAGTTTCAATTGCAGGCTTCACTTCCTCCGTCACCGAGGTTTTGGAAACCGTGAAAGATGTTCCGTCAGACTCCACAGTTGTCTTTGTTGTAGTTGTGGTGGTTGATGTGTGCTCCTTTTTGGTCACCCCAGACGTGGTCGTGTCAATGAAGACCTCAGTCTCGGTTTTATCTTCTTTTGCGGGAGCTTCATCCTCCATGCTCAAGTCAAACTGCATTTCTTCGTCATCAACAGAGCCCGGAATTGAAGCTCCAGTTCCAACAGGAGGGCTTTCAGACACGCTTCCCTTTTCTGTCGTTCGAGGTACATCAATCACTTGTGATCTTGCCATGATTTTCTCTTGCGCCATTTTCTGTTCCTGTTTCAAATCCTTCGGTGGCGATGGTTGAATTGCTGCTGTTGTTGTTTTTGATGTTATTTCTTCTGAGAATGCAGCAGGTGAGGTAGAGATGTGTTTCTTGTCCGCATCCGATTTCTCTTTATCCTTCAGAGTTTTGTAAATCTCATCATCTTCAATAGGTAGTTTAGTCAAGTTATGTAGGTGAGTGAGTACATCTTTGTGATGTGACTCCTGTGGGCTTGTTCCCACTCCGATGTCCACAGCCTCAAAAGACATCTGCTGTGATCTTGATGTAGTCTGGGGTCCAGCAAGCTGGACAGGGCTGCACGCCTTATCCTTTGTCTCAGCAGCCGGTCTTATTGTTGGCGGTGCTCCAGCCTCTTTCTCAAATTCCAGCTCTATCCCTATTATGGATTGAGGGGGCTCAGCAGTAATAGTCTCAGCAGGACTTGGGACTTGGCACATGCTAACGTCGGGGGTGGTGCCCCCCTCCTCAGCTTCTACAGTGAGGGAGGTCGTTTCAGCTCCACTCATGTCATCAAAGGATTGAGTCACAGTAAACCTGCCCTGCTCTTTCTTGGGTGAGGTCAAGCTAAAGTCTGACACTTCCCCTTCCGTGTCGCTCATTATGGGCTCCCTATCTCTTGTCAATGTCATGCTAATACCTGTGTCGTAAAAATAAGTGCTTTGACTTTCTGTCTCTTCCTTGTCAGTCTTTGTTTTTTCCGGCGTCCCCACCGAATCCTCGGATTTAGAACGATCCACAACTCCACCCTTTGCATCTTCGCGGTCCCCTGGGCCATCCCAGTGGACTGTGAAATCAGTAAATATGGACAATACATGATGAAGATGGACCTGTTCTGATGAGAGAGGATGATTGATGAGCAGCAAGATGTTAAAAACGCAACACAGCGATATAGAGAGACAGGCAAAAAATAACATCTCCTTTCTTTCCTAACATAATCATCATTTCATCATTCATTTCTTGCTAACAGCAAAGCAACTTTTTTCTATGTAGATAGAGAAGAGAGAAAGATTCAAAATGCATTTGTTTGTTTTTTGTAAATTAAGGCACATTCTCTGTTAGAAAATACTGCAGATGCAGCTAAAGTTTTGAAAGATTGATTTCAAAATTTCTTTGGTACAAAATTATATTGAAAATTATGAAAAATTGTTATCAATTGCGTGGGACTTCGTACCAGAATGGAGTACGAGAAGAATAATAAAAATTTTAAATGTCTACTGCAACTAACTGAATATTAACAAACGGACTCATTTTAAGTTTGCTTAATGTAAAAATATTCTCACTTCTTAGATTGGTTCTTCTCTCATAAAAAAATTACATTCTTTGTTTCTTTTTTTTCATTTTGGATTTTAGACTCGCTACGTCCACATAAGTAGTATTTTTAGTAGTAAACAATATACGTTTAAACAAAACTAAATCCCAGCCTAATTTTGTGATAAAAAACGTAACGGAAAAAATAATTTCAAGTTTTACAGTACAACTGAAGACGACAGGTTAAAGCGGTGTGTCGCAGGGCATGGCAGAATCAAACAGGCTGTTG